>RJWJ010048805.1:0-10473 GCA_004363605.1 Indri indri | reverse complement strand
CAGCAACCTCAAACTCCTGGGCTCAAGCGATCCTACTGCCTCAGCCTCCCGAGTAGCTGGGACTACAGGCATGCACCACCATGCCCGGCTAATTTTTTCTATATATTTTTAGTTGTCCGATTAATTTCTTTCTATTTTTAGTAGAGACGGGGTCTCGCTCTTGCTCAGGCTGGTCTTGAACTCCTGAGCTCAAACAATCTACCCGCCTCGGCCTCCCAGAGTGCTAGGATAACAGGCGTGAGCCACAGCGCCCGGCCAAAATTAAGAACTTAATGGACAGGTTTACAGCAGATTAAACAAAGCTGGAAGAAGAATCAGTAAACTGGAAGACAGATGAGAAAAATATCAAGAATGAATCACAGGGTTGGGAAAGAATAGAAAATCGAGAAGAGTGGGAAAGAGTGCACATTAAGAAGCATGCAACTTGGAAGAGAGAGATCCAGAAATTCAGGCAATATATATTTTTAATTATCCACATTTAATCTATCAAAGTAAAACTTTTTATAACCAAAAGTAATTAGGGAAATCCTAAAAGCTAACAGATATGAAAAAAAAAAAGAATTATCATCAAAGGAGTAGTGATTAGAATGACTACTTCCCTTTCAACAGAAATATTACAAATATGAAGGTAAACAAATCTAAAGTGCCAAAAGAAAATATCTGTCAATTTAGTATACATATATCAGTCAAAAGTGTTCTCCATGAAGAAGGTGACATATGTCTTTTCAGACAATGGAAGGAGTTCACTACCAGCAGACACGTACCAACATTATCAAAGAACAAAAGGACATCACTATAGGTCTCTCAGCTTTTTAAATAAGAGGATATATATGAAAAAAGCATGAACATTTAGCTGGAAAGGAAAAAGTCATAACATAATAAATCTTGCCAAAGTGACATAAAAATATTTCAAAACTTAATAAAGGTAATTGCACATGTTATTAAATCATATAAAGAAAAGTTTATAATTCACAAAAAACTTCATAGATATCTTCATAGGTACATCCCACAAAACATTTAAGGAAGAAATGGCACTAATATGAAGAAACTCTCAAGAAAGTAGAAACATCGAAGTTGTTATGAAGTCAACATAAATGTGATAGCAAAACATGACATTGATATTATTAGAAGGCATATATCCTCATTCATGAACATGGGACAAAAATCCACTCCTCCTCACAAAGATTTTCAGGTCCTAATCTCCAGACCCTCTGACTGTGTTATTTTCATGGCAAAATTAACTTCACAGGTGTAATTATAGTCATGAATCTTAAAAAGATTCTCTGGACTGTCTGGTTGGACCCTATCTAATCACATAAGGCCTCAAAGCAGAGAGTTTTCTCTAGCTGGAGTCAGAGAGGTTCGGTAGATGCCAGAGAAATGTGAAGCATGAAAGAGACTCAACTTACTGTTGCAGGGTTAGGGCCACATGGAAAGCAGGAGAAGGATTTAGCTAGGTTCCAGGAGCAAAGATCAGCCCTCCTCTGACAGCCAGCCAGACAACAAGCACTTCTGTCCTACAACAGCAAACTGTGGCCACAATCTGAATAAGTGGGGACTGAATTCATCCCTAGAGACTCCAAAAAGGAACATTCTTGCCAACACCTTGACTTCACTGGTGTGGGACAAAGTAAAAGATGAAGCTGAGTCAACCTGGACCTACTGGAGTGTAAGATAACAAATAGGTGTTATTTTAAGCCACCAAATTTTGCTATGGAACCAGTAGAAAATTTATACAGAGACCCATGCATAAATATGGATGCTAGATTTATGACAAGGATGGCCTTGCAGATCAGTGGGCCAGGAAGTTACTTCAAATAAATGTTGCTGATATAATTGGATATCTATATAGAAAAAAAAAAAAGAAACAAAAATATGTCTCTAATCTTATGCCATGCATATAATTCCAGTGAGACCTATGCTCTAAAGGTGAAAGTAAAATAATGAACCATCTTAAAGATAATAGAATATATTCATCACTTGCAGAAGTGAAAGACTTTTTTAAAAGACACAAAATCTCTAACCACAAAGGAAGAGATTGATACGTTGGACCATGTTAAAGTTAAGAATTTCTGCTCAGTGGAGAAGCAAAAAGGAAAGATACAGATTGAAACAAAATAATGGTAACTCGTGTAGAACAAAGGGCTTTTAAAGGAGTCCTACAGATCAACAAGGGAAGGCAAAGTCATAGACTTGAATAGAAAATTCACACAAAACTAGTCTCCAAAGATCAGTAACTATTTGACAAGGTGCTCAATCTCAGCACTAATCAGGGAAATGCTAAATCAAACCACCTTGAGATGCCAATATATATGCTTCCGAATGGCTAAAAATACGTAAAATGGCAATTTCATGTGTAGGAAAGGAATTTGATTACAATATGTTGCTGGATGGAATGTACGTTTATGCAATCACTTAGGGAAAAGAACAATTAAGAGAGCAGGAAGTATCAACATAAATGCCAGGCAGTGGTTACCTTAATCTACCTTAACTGCAGGTACATTAGAACTGGTTTCAGAGGGGTGTTTTGATACGGCTGTGTTCTATTTTTTTACTTAGTTCCTGGTTACCAAAGTGCTTACTTTTTGGTAAATCTTTAAGTTCTGTTCTTCATTTTTGTTATGTATCTTTGTCTATAGGCCTGTATTATTTCATAATTTAACAAGAAAAAGGTAAGTTATTTCACATGGCCTGAAAAGACATGGCACAAATTGCAAAATGTTATTTAGTAGATTTGCGCTAATTTCCTTTGGAAGTAAAATTAAATGATGTCCTATCAATTGGAAACTAATATGATACATATTTTATCTCAAAATTGTTTGTTTTGTGATCTGTAGTTATAACCAAAACTTGAGGCCACATTGGTGTGAGGGTATAGCTAGCACTGTTAAAGAGAAGTCTCTTTATATGAAGATCTCAACTTTAATCCACAATCTCATGAAAAGATTTTTAAAAGATCACATTGGTTAACAGCTTCCTGACCTTGGGTCCAGCTATGAGAAATTAAGGTTATTTACTCCACATAAAAAGTTTCTTCTTAATTTACAAAGAGAATTACAGAAAGGCCAAAGGATATGGAATTGGCTTTACTTATATGACCTGGAACTGTTGTTAAAGATAATGATTATTTATATTACACTACATGGAAAGATAGAGAAAAATATGGTACATTTTGTGTTATGTAATATCAAGGCACTTCTGCTAGAACTGCCATGACAAAGATATAAAATATTTGGGATTCAAGTCTCCAGGCTTATGCAATTTTTTCTTCCTTGATGACTGGGTTGAACCCACAACTTCCAAATTTGTGTTATTGCTTTAGTCTTTCCTCCCTTCTGTTCACTCTGTTTGTGTAGGTGTAAAATATAAAACATTGAGAAAAGCTAATTATGTATTGTGTGTATATATACACACAGAGTTTAACAAATATTTATAAAATGAATACCCATGTATCACCCACACATAGAAAAATAGAATATTATAAGTCACTCGGAGGCCTCTGAGTTTCCCTTCCCAATCTCAATTTCTTTGCTCATATGACGATAATAATTCTTACTACTTTTACAACAAATATTTCCTCTGTTTTCTTCATATTTTTGCCACCTGCATATGATATATATGCCAGGGTTCTCCGGAGAGACAGGAACAATAGAAGATGCAGATAACAGAGACATAGACACCACAGATACTTATTCGGGGAATTGGCTCACATGATGATGGGGACTGAGAATCCCACAGCAGGCCTTCTGCAGGCTGGAGGTTCGGAGAGGCTGGGAGCAGGGCTCAGTCCAGGTCTGAAAGCCTCAGAATCAGAGAGGCTGATTGTGTGACTCTCAGTCTGAAGTTGAAGGCCTGAGAAACTGGGAGCCTGCTGGTGTTAATCCCAGACTCAAAAAGCCAAAGAAGCTGAGTTCTGATGTGCAGATAGGGAAGGAACTAAAGGAGACAGCAAATTTCCTCCGCTTTGTTCCATCCAGGCCCTTGGCTGATGCGCTAGTGCCCCCCTCCTTGGATGAGGGCATCTCTTCCTCAGTCCGTCCACTGATTCTAGTGCCAGTCTCTTCCAGAAGCCCTGAAATGCCAACCCCTTCCTCACAGGCACACTCAGAACTAACGCTTTACTAGCTATCTTAAAGCCAGTCAATTTGACACCTAAAATTTACCATCACATACGGATATATCCCTAAACAACATAGCTTATATTTGTTTGTTTTTGAGGGTGACATAAATATGATCATACTCTGTGTATTCCTTGAATCTTCTTTTTCTCGTATGATGTCTTCATGTGATTCGTACATGTTTTTACTTGTAGTTGTAGCTTATTCACTTGCATTACTGTATAATACTCTATTACACAAATACATGAAAATTTAATTACCCATGTTATGGTTGATGGCTATGTGGTATTTTTCCATTTTGAGAAACTATGAAGATTGCTGTGGTGAATCTTCTTATACATGTATTCTGCTACACATAAAATGCAACTCTACATGACATAAACCTAATATTCCAATTTCTAGGCATAGAGTTTGGCTGGCTTTAATTGAATAGAAAATACAAACTGTTTTCAAATGGGGTTGCAAAAACTTACCTTCCCAGTAGTAGTTCCTAGCAGCATCTGGTTCTCCAAATTTTCAGCATCACTTGGGAGGGTCAAGTGTTTAAACATTCATCACTCTGAAAGGGGTGCAGTGATATTTGTAGTTTTAATTTTCAAATTCATGATTAATTAATTTGGATTTCCTTTTTGCGAGGTGTCTGTTCAAGTCATTGGCCCACTTTCTTACAGGATATGCTATCTTTTCCTTACTCATTTGTTAGGAGTCCTTTTTAAATGCTGGCCATTGACTCTATGTTATAAATTTATTCTCTGACTGGGAAGGTTACCTTTTATAATACTATATTTTTACAACCAGACATTCTCAATTATTTTCAAATATATCAGTAGTTTATTTTACTTTTAGTATTTTTGTATTTTCTTTGAAAACCATGTTTCTATTCACTGGTCATGAACATATTCTTATATTTTCCCTGCAGAGAGGTTTCAGAATTTCTGCTTCCAGAAGGAAGGCACAAATGTGCTCTGCCCTACTCCAGCATCCAAACTCAGCCAAAAATCTTGGAAATTTCATAGAAAATAAATAATAGAAGACTCTGAAAAGTGGAGAAAAGAAGACAGACGAGCTAGGGATGGCAGGCCCCTAGGATTGACATGGCAGCGGGCTCTCTTGGGTTTTCTTTTCCCTCATATCCGCCACATTCAGAATTAAAGAAATCATGGGCTCAGTAGCACCAGAGGGTGCAGACCAAAAGAGCCCCAGCAAAGCCTCATCTCCCTACTGAAGGTGCAGGAAGGGACAGCCCAGCAACACACAAAGCATTAGGTAGTAACTGTCTACCGCAGCTAAACACCACGAGAACAGCTGTGGCCACCCCCATGTGCAGCAGCACCAGAGGAGTGGGGGTGCTAGATTTCTACCTTGCAGGGCTGCAGGAAGTGACTCCCAGCCCTCCTGCCAGGATGGCATTAGAGAAAGCCAAGTAGGGGTCAGAGACTTCCAGCCCCTCTGAGCCACAATGAGACTACCCAACCCATGGTGTTGTGGAGACCACGTGGTAGCACTGACCTTCACCCTGATGCGGTGGTGACAGGGAGGCCAAGTGGAGAGTCAGACTTGTCGCCTGTCAAGTGGTAACGAGGTTAACCAAGCTCAGATGATCTCCATGGAGAATTCTACCAGACGTTCACGTTGAATATGCAGAATGGAAAAATGCCCTCAGAGCAAACGCACACAGACACAGACACATATAGACACATGTAGTATATATTAATCATTTCCATCACTTTTTATTGTTTTTTGAATGAGTCTTACATAGATGGACTACATTTTATTCACACAGTTACTTTTGATCATATAGAAAATTTTTGTCCTGTTTTAGTTACATGGTAGGTTATCAAACAAGGTTTATTGTCACTAATTAATCAATATACTAATTTCACAAACATTTATTGAAAGCCCACTGTGTGCAAGATAAGAACTTGGGAAACACTGATGAAAAGAACAGATGGCTGGGGGAAAAAATGGCAGAGTAAAGGTAACCTCCCGGATTCCTGCTCCCAGAGAAAGACATGTAGATCTCCGTCGGCTACACATGAATGGATCGCTCTCCAGCAAGAACAACGAGGTGAATCAGCGGAGATTCAGTGTGGGACACAAAAAACAGGAAAAAAAAAAAAAGGTGAATGGGAGATAGGAATGCGAAACCTGGAGAGTGCGAGACAGACAATAGAGAGTGGAGTGTGGGACGGCTGCGCCTGCCTGGCCAGCAAGTGCACTGGGATAAGACCCTCAAGAGAAAGTCTAGCTTCCCCACTGACTTACAAGCCCACCGAGACAGGGACCTGCATGAAGTGGGTGCAGAATCATGGCAGGAAACGTGGGGTTCTGTGGAGAGGAGACAGTAGTGGGAAGCATCCTGAACTCCCCAGAGCTATGTGCCAGGACTGCACCGGACAGGGGAGGGGCTGGTCTGAGCTACCTCCAGAGGCAGTTAGGAGACAGGAAACTTGTCTCTGGCACCCAGCGGATCCAGATCAAGGAGGTGATCACTAAGTAGGGGACTCTAACCTGGAAACCACAGCCAGCGAATAGGGCTGCTCTGGGCAGGTCAGTAAGAGTGAGAGCTACTGCTGGACAGGTGTGAGATTGGGGGAGGGTGACATAACAGAGACAATGGGGCACCCTGATGACTCAGCTCCCTGATCCCGCACCTGCCAACCCCTGAACAGTCGCCTCCAGTGCTGGTGCCCTGTGGGCCGGTGATTGCCATTTTTGGGGCTGACAGCCCTGCCGCTGTGGTGCCATACGGTGTTGGGCAGCTCCCTTCCCCCAGGTAGGAACTCTTGCTACAAGCTCCGCCCTTACAGGACCTAAAGTCAATTATCCAGGCCCATTTTTGAGGGGTGAATTCTGAATACTTCCTCAGTTGTTGGAGGATAATGACTGCGGGACTTGCAGGCCCTAGGGTGCTGGGCGAACTGGGGCAGCACCACCTCCCCCTAGCCAGCATCTTTCCTGGAAAGTGGTAGGCTCCACCTCTGGGGTTGCGGCAGAGAGATAAAGAGCCACTTTCCCTCTGCGGCTAGCTTCAGTCCATGGGGCCTTGGTGCTGGCCAATAGCTGACAGCCCAGTGACTTTGTTCGTAAGACCGGTTTAAGTCATCCAGTAGGATCACAACTCTGGGGCTGGATTTCCACCTCCGGTCAGCTACCAACAGTGAGGTCCGTGGTTAGGGAACAAAAATCCTGGCAAGAGACCAAAACGAGTTCCCCAAGTAATCCCTTCCATCAGTAGCAGCCTCCCAACTGTGGTAGCAGTACCCTGAACAACATACTAGTGGCTCCCTCTAGTGGCAGATCAAGTAACCATAGAAGTGCACACATCCAGGCTAATAGGCAGCACCTGCGATCTGCCTTGCTACCAAAACATCCACTGGAGCAGAAAATACACAGGACGTGTTACTTTCCAAACAAAAACTGAAAAAAAGGGGAGCAATGGCTGATCCAGATGGGAAGGAACCAGCAAAAGATCTCTGGAAGTATGAAGCATCAAATGGAAAGCACACCCCCAAAGAGGAACACCAGCTCTCCAGCAATGTGCATTCACCAAGTCCACAATACTAAAATGACAGAAGAAGAATATCAAACATGGATTGTAAGAAAACTCAGTGATATGCAAGAAAAATGGATGACCAACACAAAGAAACCATAAAAAAAAAAAAATCCAGGACTTGGAAGAAAAATTCACTAAAGAAATTGAAATATTAAAGAAAGATCAAACCTATCTCCTGGAAATGAAGGACTTATTCAGGGAACTACAAAACACAGTGTAAACCCTCAAGAATGGGGTAGATCAAACTGAAGAAAGAATCTCAGAGATTGAAGACAGCTACTTCCAATTAAATTAGTCAGTCACAGAGATCAAGGAGAAAATTAAGAGAAAAGAAATAAGTCTATAAGAAATGTGGGATTCTGTGAAAAAACTGAACATGAGGGATTCTGGAAAATGAAGAAGAAAACACACAAGGGCTGGATAAGTTATTTGAAGATGTAGTAGAAGAGAATTTCCCAGGCCTTGCTAAAAATCTAGATATACAGGCACAAGAAGCTCAGTGGACCCCAGGGAGATTCAATGCAAATAGGAAGACACCATGATATGCAGTCATCAGATTGACCAAAATATCCACTAAAGAGGCCCTTCTACGAGCTGTAAGGTTAAAGAAACAAGTAACGTACAAAGGAAAGCCCATCAGAATAACTCCAGACTTCTCAACTGAAACCCTACAAGCAAGAAGAGACTGGGGCCCCATTCTCACTCTTCTGAAACACAATGATGCCCAGCCTAGAATCTTGTACCCTGCAAAACTAAGTTTTATGTAAGAAGGAGAAACAAAGACATTCTCAGATAAGCAAAAACTGAGGGAATTCACCAAGACAAGACAAGCTCTCCAAGAAATACTCAAAACAGAATTACACAAGGATCAGTACGATAAACACTCACGAATGTAAAACCACTCAAAGGCTAAAGATCAAAGGCTAGATTCCACAATGGCTCAAGAGAGAAAACAAAGCAACAAAATGCAACTCAACAGAATGAACAGTAACCACCACCCCCCACTTATCAGTTCTCTCAATAAATGTGAATGGCTTGAACTCCCCACTCGAGAGACATACATAGGCTGAATGGATAAAAAAATACAAGCCAAGTATCTCCTGTCTTCAGGAAACACATCTAACATTCAAGGATGCACTTAGAATCAAGGTAAAGGGGTGGAAATCAATATTTCAAGCAAATGAAGGCTGGTGTGGCAGGTTTGATCTCAGATAACTTAGTCTTTAAATCAACAAAAGTAATAAAAGACAAAGGGTGTCACTATATAATGGTGAAGGGTACAGTTCAACAAGAAGACAAAACAATTCTAAATATGTATGCACCCAACTTAGGTGCACCCAGATTCATAAAGCAAACTCTACTTGATCTAAACAAATTGATAGACAGCAACACCATAATAGTCAGAGATTTCAACACCCCACTGTCAGCACAGAACAGATCCTCCAAACAGAAAATTAACAAAGAAATAATGTACCTAAACAGAACTGTAGAACAAATGGGCTTGACTGACATTTACAGGACATTCTACCCAAAAACCACTGAATATATGTTCTTCTCATCAGCTCATGGGACATTCTCTAAGATTGACCATATTCTAGGACACAAAGCATGTCTCAAAAAATTTAAAAAAACAGAAATCATACCATGCATCTTCTCAGATCACAATGGAATAAAAATACAAATCAACCCCAACAGAAACTCTCATCTCTACACAAAGTCATGGAAATTAAACCACCTGCTGCTGAATGACTCCTTCATTAACAAGGAAATAAAGATGGAAATCAAAAGATTCTTTGAACTAAATGACAAAGGTGACACAAGTTATCAAAATCTGTGGGGCACAGTCAAAGCAGTCCTGAGAGGAAAGTTTATTTCCATAAATGCCTATATCCAAAAGTCAAAAAGAGCATAAGCAGACAACCCAATGAATCGACTCAAAGAACTGTAAAAAGAAGAACAGACTGACCCCAAATGCAGCAGAAGAAGGGAAATTAATAGGATCAAATCAAAACTAAATGAAATTGACAATAAGAAAACTATACAGAAGATTAATAAAACAAAATTTGGTTCTTTGAAAAATAAACAAAATTGACACACCCTTGGCTAAACTTATGAAAAACAGAAAAGAAAAATCTCTAATAAGCTTCATCAGGAACAAAAAAGGAGAAGTCACAACTGATGCCACGGAGATTCAAGATACAATTTATGAATATTACAAAAACCTTTATGCACACATACTGGAAAATGTGGAGGAAATGGACAAATTTTTAGAAACACACAGCCTCCCTAGCCTCAACCAGGAAGAAATAGAATTCCTGAACAGACCAATATCAAGGGCTGAAATTGAAACAGCAATAAAAAACATTCCAAAAAAGAAAAGTCCCGGACCAGATGGTTTCACACCCTAATTTTACCACACCTACAAAGAAGAACTGGTGCCTATCCTGCAGAAATTATTCCACAACATCGAGAAGGTTGGATTCCTCCCCAACACAATTTATGAAGCCAACATAACCCTGATACCAAAACCAGGAAAGGATGCAACAAAAAAAGAAAACTACAGACAAATATCCCTTATGAATATAGATGCAAAAATTGTCAATGAAATTCTAGCTAACTGAATCCAGGTGTTTATTAAGAAATTAATGCATCATGACTGAGTGGGCTTCATCCCAGAGATGCAGGGATGGTTCCACATATGCAAATCTATAAATGTAATTCACCACATAAACAGAAGCAAAAACAAAAACCATGTGATTCTCTCAATAGATGCAGAAAAGCATTTGACAAAATTCAACA
>RJWJ010048804.1:0-10473 GCA_004363605.1 Indri indri | reverse complement strand
AAAACCACTCCCAAATCTACGTCTTCTCACTTTCCTTATTTTACAACCAAGAAATCTTAAAAAAAAAAAAAAAAAAAAAAAGCGTAAGAAAAGACTGTGAGCTGCATCTTGGTCCAATCTGTCCACAGCCGGGTTAACACGAATCCCCGAAAAAAAGGTCTAGATTTTGTCTTTTGAAATGTATAAACTCATGAAAATATTATTGTATGCACATCACGACAAATTAATATTTTAGGTGATGCTCTAAACTCCACAAATGAGGACATCAACGAGGACTTATGTGATCTGTCCCAGCTTAGCTAGGTCTTCTATACCCACCACTCAACATTTAATGCCAACAGCAAAAGTTAGGGACAAGGAGACAAGAAGCAAAGCACTATGATGTTCAACACAGTGGGTTAAGTTCTATCAAATAAAAAAAATGCCTAAGATACAGTTGTTAAAAATATAGATAATGGCTGTAGCACACCTCAAAATACAAAAGTTACCCTTTCTCTAACCAAGAGAAATGAATAAAAGAATGAAAGAATCTCAGTTGTCTTACTGTGAACTAGGTCTCTATTTGTAGAAAGAAGAAATGGTGCAGCTGGGGATTTTTGTCCCATTCTTACAAATATTTTAATTGTCTTAATATCCTCATTAAATTAAAATTGAGGATTGATTTTTATCAGTAAGGAAGGAGAGAGGCAGAAGAAAACATTGGGAACAACTTGAAAACATCAATTTTTAAATATCTGCTCCCTGAATTAAAGAGTTAAATATTTTCAATAAGATCAGAAGAAAGTAAAGGAAAATTTTGTTAGATTTCTAAGCACTGATTGAAATAATTATAAGGAAAAAATCTGACTGCTAAAATATTCCTTAAAAGGATAAAGTTAACAAGCAAATTAACTAAGGGAAAAAAAACAATGACAATAAAGAGTTAATATCCTTAAACATCAAGTCTTAAAATCTGAGTCTCGATAGATAAACAGTTACAAAATCTGGACAAATAATTCTCACACATGTTTGTTCTTGTCCTTTCTCTCTCTCTCTCTCTCTCTCTCTCTCTCTCTCTCTCTCTGTCTTCACCCCTTTCTCAGAGTAATGACTAATTATCACTTGGAAACAAATTAACAAATTAATGAGTAAAAAATAAGATGTATAAAAAGGAATGGATGTTATCAAATTGCCAAAAACTTCATAATAATACTCAATGAGAGTGAAGTTTTAGCAAAACAAACTCTCTAAAATAGTGAAGTATCAATATCGACAACACTTTTACAAAGCCAACTGGCAATCTTATTAAAACTTCTTGGTTTTGAAAGAGTAAATCAACTACAGCTATTTTGATCTAATGAATTAACACTCAATTAAAAGAAAAAGCTTTATGACAATAATTGCTATTGTCTATGAAACATGTACTTCATGCAATAAATTCCACTCTTTACAAGAGAGATGATACTGTACACAAAGCAGGATGGTAGGACTAGAACCCAGGTGCATGAGACACAAGCTACCACCCCTTTCCATGTTCATTTCAGCCGAGTCTATGATTTTTGTTAACTGGACACAACATATACGTCCATCAGATGAGAGCAGTAAATTACATTACAGTGTCTTTATGTGATGGAGTATTACATATGCATTAAAATGAAGTTCATTAACAATTTACAATATTATGAGGAAGTAAGTATGTTATAACAAGTGAAAAAGCAGGATGCAAAATTTTATGTCTGGTATTATTTCACCTCCATAAATTCCATATCAAGAATATGATATAAAAGACTACCTTAAATGCCAACAATGGTTGTCTTTGGTGGAGGCATTATGGGTGAATTTTTTCCCTTCCTTTATGTATTTTCAATAATGAACATTCACTCCATTAATCCATTTTTTTTTCATTTTTTTAAATTGCAAAAATAACAATGCTCCTGAAAATGTCAGTGAACACATGGTTGATAAAGTTCAAACACCCTCAACTCCACAGACAATCTCTGTTTAGAGTTTTGTATCTATTAATATATATTCTAGTAGACTTTATCAAATACATGAAATTGTGTGTAGAGATTATGTGTGTCTATGTATTTTAAGAGGAATGGGATTATATTAAATATAATATTCTGAAATTTGATTTTTTCAATTAATAAGGTACCACAGATTGCTTTCCATTACTTTTATAATCAGAATTTTCTTTTTTATATCATTGCGATTAAAGTGAAGAACACTTTTCTATTACACACAGAATAAGTACCTAGGGATCAGCACCTCCTTGAAAAAGGCATGTCTCCAAAAGCTCTGCTACATCGGGCTCAGGGGCTTGCTACAATTATTTATTTCTAGGACTGATCAAATGAATAGAATAGTTCCCTGCTTAAACTCCTTTAAGTAAACACAAATTAATTGATCTTTCAATTTTCTTTTCCCATCTTTTTCGATGGTACAATATAGAGCAAAATATGCCTTGAGGTGTCAAAAGTATCCTTTTTTTAAGAAAAAAAGTAAAATATAAGAAAATAAAAACCACATCTCATTTAATGTATGTGACAAAAGTATTGCCATATTATCTCATGATTTAAGTATGTCAATCCTGTCCAAACTTTTGTCTTTGCTCATAATAAAAGAGTAATATTTGATACCACAACATTTTTGTTCAACATAATTAACAGACAACCCAAGATAATTGCATGTTTCCCCTAATATGTGTAAGTAGAAGTTTGTATTAGGGTACAAACTAACAATGTCATACTTAGAATCTATATGAATACCAAAGTAGGAAATACTATCTAATCTTATTTCATAAATGACCTACACATTCTAGATTAACAAAGCTCACTAACAGAGTAATATTTATCAGGCCCTGCTTTGAGCAAAGCTGTAGTCTAGGTGCCAGGACTAATGCACTGGGGGCATATAGACTATGTCAAGTAGTGGAACACCAAATACACTTATTCCAAGGGGTAGGTTTTTGCAGTTACAGTAGACTTCATTAAAATTTATTATTAAATTCCAAGCATCCAAGCCAGTTGTTGTTAAGGGACTCATACCTACTGGCCATGAAAACACTCTCATGCACTACACTATGGGATCTTTGAGCATTGCAAGGATCATGTAGATCAGACCTCAGCAAGCTACATCCTCCTGCAGGCCAAATCCAACCTGCCACCTATCTGTCTAATGAAAGTTTATTTTTTATTTTTTTTTTTATTTCAGCATATTACAGGGGTACATATGTTTAGGTTACGTGTACTGCCGTTGCCCCACCTGAGTCAGAGCTTCAAGCATGTCCATCCCCCAGGCGGTGCGCACCACATCCATCAGGTGTGTATTCTAAATAAACTTTTATTGTAATGCAAGCATGCTCATTTGTTTACATATTGTCTGTAGCTGCTTTCTTGCTACAATGGCAGAGTTGAACTGATGCAATAGAAACTCTATGGCCCATAAATCCTAAAATAGTTACTACCTCACTCTTTTTAGAAAAAGTTTGCCAATTCTGATTTAGATTGCTGTTTGAAAAACTCATTTCTTAATATTTATTCTGAGTTTTTCTTTAAGTATCTGAGGATTCCCGGTAAGAAAAAAAATAGTGTATATCTGTTCTTATTCTAAGAAGGCATTCCTAGTGCTCCGAGGCAGTATTGTGTTACAGTTAAGAAGACAGATTCAAATCCCAGCTCTGCTTCTGACTAGCGGTGAATCTTGGGCAGATTACTTAAGCACTCTGTGCCTCAGTTTCCTCATCTGTAAAATAGTGATCATAGCAGTACCCACCTCAAAGGGTTGTTATAAGGATTAACACCTATAACTCGGTGCAGGGCCTGGGACACAGTGAGAAATGACATTAGCTTAATACGTTTCCTTCACATGATGGTGACCATCACACATCCACAACACACCGACACAAGCTTCACATGGTCTTTACTGTTCCTTCCAGCCCTTGGGTTCCCTAGTTGGACACTACATGAACCCAAATCTATGTGGGCTGGAGAATGACACAAAGTGTAGACCCTCAATTTCCTCTTCTGTGAAATATGAGGGCTAAACAGAAGAGCCTCCCATCTCTGCTGAGCATTTCTACATGTCAGAGCCCCCAACTATAAAATTCATTTACCTCCTTCCCAATAAAAGAACACAAGGGACTGGGGCTCAAAATCCCAGAGCTGGAACAGTCATCAATCATACGGAAAGTCTCTCTGGATTTCCTATAATCAGCAAGGCACAAATACAAGCTGGTCCACAATGAGATAGCGATTTAGTAAGAGAGAAAACTGAGTTAATAAACTAAGGTAGTGTCTGTTCAATGACTAGCACAGGTAATGAGACTCTGTCCCTTTCCCTTCCTGACTTGTTCCTCCCTCACCCCACTACCCGCCCCGTTCCTCTTCTACCCCTCTCTCACTTCCAGTCCCTCCAAAAGGTGACAACAGGTATCCTAGGGGAGGAAGATGACAGCTCAGTCTCAGGCGCTTACGAAAGGACCCAGCAGAGACAGCACATCTGAACCAGCTTTGGAAGATTCAACCAAGCAAGACCGGTGGGTGGGAGCAGACCACTGTGAAGTGGTGGGCTGGTCCCTCCGCCATCCAAGGGCCAGAGGAGTCATGAGAATATGTGGAGGCCTGACCAGGAGGGTCCCTGAGGGCAGCACAAGGAGTTTAGGCCTTGCCCAGCAGGCAAGGGGGCTGCAGAAAGCCCCAGGACAGGAAGGGAGATGACAGTGGTACGCGCTGCAGAATAAATCAGGGCAGAGCACAGACGTACCTGCCAGAGAGACAAAGCTGAAACCAGGCAGGCAGTCGCACGGAGGTCAGGAGATGCTGAGAACCCATCGGCGGTCCTCTGTCAGGTCTCAGCTCAAAACAGTTTTGCCTTAATGAAGATCTGTCTTTCTGAAACCTCACTCATTCACTGCCATTTTTGGCAGCAGAAATAAGTAAAGCTCACAAGCTATCAAAGCATCTCAATATATAATATTTTTTATGTCTTCTCTTCCCATTTAGACGTCTCACTTACCAAGGAGAGACGGGGCAAAGGCTGCGTTTCCTCAATCATGAATCATGCCAAGACTCCACAGCCACGTGGGCACTCGAGCCCAGTTCTCACACACCAATGCTTCACAAAAGAAAAAAAGAGATCCTGTTAACCCATTTTAAAAGAGGATGTGGGCGTTGGTCATCAATTCTAGAAAGTTCCATTAATACCCTGAACAACCAGCACAAGTGGCTTTTGTAATGCGAGACTCGGAGCAGAGTGATGCGGGGCAGCTTGGTTGTCACGAATATGACAGCCCCATCTCGGGACCACATGTGCCAATGGCACCTTCTTCAGAGAAAGAGGAATCACAATTCGAAGGCTGTTTATAGATGATGAAAACAACTTTCAGAAACACCCAAAAGCACCATTATTTGAAACCCATCATAATTACGTTAAGCAGTCTGAACATCAAATTCAGGTTGATTGTGCGAATTTACCCATTTTATGATGGCTCTTTCATTTCGTTTTTCGGAATATAGAATACCTTAAGCGAGACATCCCAAAAACAGGAGATAAAGGCGGTAAGTGTAGAATAAACTACACCAGAAATTTGAGTTTGTATTTTTATTCACATATTAGTTTATTAGGTGTACAATTATGAGACTTTATAGAAAAAAGAATTGTAAATCATAAAAAAACAATTCACTTTACCAAAACCAAGTAAAGCTGTCCCATCTCCTCATTCAGTCTCATATATAAAACTCCTGGAAACCTGACGTGAGATCTCAGTGGAAACAAGTGAGCCAGAACCTGAAGAAATGGGCAACTTTCTGTCTATTATCCGTGAGAGAAATGCGTCCACTGTCAGCGAAGGACCCTGTGACCTCAGACACTGCCCTGCAGTGCTCTTGCTCTCTCATCTGGTTTCTTTCTCTCTACTCTCCCCATCCGCAGCTCCTGGCTGCTACAAATCCGAAACAGCCTGACGTTCTGCATCCCACCCCTGCTCTCAGGAGCGCTGAGAATGAGTACGAGAAACTGGGAAGAACTTCCCAGAACATCCTGGCACTCCCTCTAGGCAATGATCCCCACAGGGTCCACTTCAGCACGATCTAAAGACCATCTGCTTGCAGAAAATAAACTAAATTACAGCAGCGGACAATTTGTGAAATTTTATATCTGTCATATTGGAAGTCCTAGGGGTCAGGGGCCAGGGAGCAGTGACGAGGTGAGGCTGCCTCTCTGTGAGGCTCCCGCCACCAGGAAGCACCTTCAGTGAGTCCGTGGGAAGCAAGGGGTCATCCCAGGTAGCGTATTTGGCAGTGCTGCTGTGGGGACACCCGAGCAGCCCAGGTGCACTCATGCTGTGCCTCATTGCCAGTTCTACTGTCCCAGCTGAGTCTTTGGAAGTTCATGACATCATCCTTTGGAAAGGACAAGGCACAGATGCAAACCCTTGAGGCCAAAAGAGGAGTCAGGAAAGCACACTGAGGCTGAGAAATATGCCTGAGAGTGGCCAGTTTCTTTTGCACAACCCCAGTAATAGATCACCTTTGGATGTGGTAACAAAACACGTTAGCTGAAACTTCTCTGTTAAATGGCAGTTTTAAATACATGAGCTTTCTCTCTTAAGCCCCAAAATCTGTTTTAGAACAGTTATCACTAAAATTTCCTTGTCGTCATTTAGCTCTTGCTTGAAATTTAGGTAATGAAGTTGGACAGAACCACTAGTTATTGTCACAACTACCTGGCAATTTCTAAAAATGCCCATGTGTCAGAATTAAATTAAAATCAGGGCTGATAGGGTCTCCTATCCTCCCCCAGTGAGGTCACAAATTAGCTGAAACAGCCCCTCAGCTGGACATCCAAGCCACACCTGCAGAATACAGCCAGCCTCTTACATGGCAAAGGAGACAGGTGCCAAAAAGAACACTAGGAGTTTAGAATCAGTGATGCAGCCAGAGAGCAAAGACTGTGGGAAGAAAACATCCTTGCTGAATCCAGACAGGGTCAGCCACAGCTGGACAGCTGGACAGTCCCAGCCCAACCCTCAGACTTCAAAACCCAGTCACTTCCTCGTGAAAAGGCAACACTCACATGGGAGAGCTCAGGTGGCTCTCGGGGCAATACAACTCCCTGCAGAATTTGACGTTTCAACAGAAAATTAGCCCCAGCAGCAGGATTCAGGGCCATCCTAAAGGGTTTGGACTGCACCTTTGTTTACATCAACAGTGAAAAAGATATATAGATACATATAATTTTTTTTTTCAGCATACACTTGATGGCCAAGTCAGCAACATCCGGATCTTCTACTCCTGAGGGTCAGCCCTGCCTGGGTAGGAGCTCTGCCCTCTGCAGGTAAACGGGCATTCAAGAGACACCGCCTTGTGCCCAGGAGTGTGCACCCAGGGGCAGAAACCACAGCCACAAGGCAGAGGCTTTGAGTTGGAACTAAGCTAGAGGAACAGCGGACGACTCCTGCAGGGCCAGAAGCTGAGCTCTCCTATCCTCCCCCAGTGAGGTCATAAATTAGCTGATATATAAATCATAAGTCACTGCCATGTTTTCTAGAAAACTGAGAAGAAAGTCAAAAGGTAAAGAACCTACAAAGCCCCAGAGGCTCACTCCAGACTGGAAGTGGGAATATTTTAAAGCAGACATTTAACTCCCATTTAATAAGAAACTGCTTATGTTTTATTAACATATAAATTTCCCTGTTTGACTCAATTCCATATTACCCTTATTCTTTTCTCTTTTGGCTTAGCATTAACCTTGGTACAAACAACCTCCCAAATCCTGTGTCATAATTCTCAGAGTTCTGCTCTGGAAAAACTGCCACCGTGAACATATCTGTGCAGAACTGTCACTACGACACTTCTGATTTACAAACGGTAAACCTTTCCCAGAAGTTTTATCCTGTAGCCAACTTTATGGGCTCTTCGAATTGTCTCTAAATAAAAATGCATGAGTAAAATTTAAACATCAATTAAAACTTACTAAGTGCCCATGAGCACATGATTTTCTGCCAAGATCTGCAATCTTCTGGCGGCCCAATCTACTCAAAATGAGGTAAGCTGTGGGTTTAAATGTTCTTGCAGAGACCACAGGTCAACTGAATGGCAGCCTTCATCCACAGATATATGTGAGAAATTAACATGTCAGGCCAGTCTTAAGAGCTCAACTTGGAGAATGTACACAGTCAAATTATGCTGGAAATAAAATGAAGAAGGACAAGACCACCTGGCATCATAAAGTTTAGTGGAGTAATGGAAAGAAACCCCACCAGATGCAGGCTCAAGAAACCTATAAACTGTTGGGCCAGGGTTTCCAAACTAGCAAGAATTTACCAGTGGCCATGGGGTTTGGTGAACAGACATCTCATCATCAGTCGGTCAGTAACATATATGCACAGCACACCCCCAGGACCACACTTGGTAGGTGCTTAGAAGACTCAGCAAGAACCAATTAAACTCTCAAGAGTCACACAAGAACACTGTGTAATGTTTCTGCTACATAGTTCAGTAAATACTGTGAAATTAGAGAGAAGAGAGGTTACTTCCAGGCAGAAGAGTTGAGAGGCATGAGCCAGGTTGTCTGCCCCACAAAGTCTCTCCCATGCAGGGCCAAAGGCATGGAAGGCTAGAAGGAACCACTCCAGGCAGCTAAGAAATAGGAAAAGTAGATGATACACAGGTTGTGGGGAACGTGAGAAAGAGATGAGACTTCACCCAAAGGAAGGGAGAGTCACTGAAGGTTCAGTGGGATGTCAGGATGAGCGTGGTGCTCAGGGGACAAACATGGCAGCTCTGCAGAGGACACAGGAGATAAGAAGGGAAAAAAGTGAGACAAGAAACTGCCACCGGAGAACTCCAGTTGTGAGGAGATGTGCAGTAAAGGATTAACCTTGCCCATTCCAAAGAAAGGACTGGCCCTCACCCAGTTGCTGGGAGGTCACTTCTTAGCCCTTGGAATGCCCTGTCTGATGAGAGCCTTTGCTTTTCTGGGGCTGTAGGCCACAACAGGTAGTCTGTGCTAATGATGTGGTTTATGGCTGGGGTCTTGGGCCACCCTGCATCCGTCTGACCTCTGGAGGGGCTGGAGGTTAAGGTCAGCCACACAGGCAATCAGCCATGTCCACATGGCCAATTCCCAGTAAAAACCCTGGGCACCAAGGCTCGGGTGAGCTTCCCTGGCTGGCAAGACTCCATGGCGTCATCACACGTCCCTGCTGGAGGAACAAGCCCCGCGCACGGGACTCCACTGGGGGAGAGGAGGACTGGAAGCTCATGGTCAGTCTCTCCTGGATTCAGCCATGCACCTTTTCCATTGCTGGTTTTAATCTGTATCCTTGGAATGGAATCATGATCATGAATATGACAACTTTCCTGAGCTCTGAGTCCTTCTAACAAACCACTGAGAGTGGACGTGGGCACCCCCCGGCACTGGCATATCCCAGAAAAGGAAGAATCTGACCCCTCTCTCCATCGGGTATGAGCCACAGTGAAACGTGATGGTCTAGAAACATTAAACATAGCTAAGACCTAACGAAAAGGGAACACAGTAACTGGGAATTTCATTTCTCAAAGTGTTAACTAATCCTAAAAACATTGGGAAGAAAGAACTCCAATTGTTTTCCATTTAGTCTTCATGCAGATTATCCTTCAGTGCATATTTAAAGCTGGTAAGAACTACTGACCCTGAAACCAATATATTGCCTCAGTAACTGAAATACAGCTGGAATAAAACATTTCCTATCCCATTACTCCCACAGGAGACAATGACGTGTTCTAAGCTGCAAGGAGGCCTGGGAAGCTTGGGGAAGAAACACAGGGGCAAAAAGGAGTTCTTCATTAAAGCAAACAGGTTGCCAAAAACTAAGCAACTGCTCAAAATAAGCAATTCCTAAAATCAGCTCTCCAAGGACACCAAGGTCTCAGAATCATGAATACTTTCTTATTTTGGCCACAGTGAGCCAAATTTTCAAACGGCAAGCTTGCTTTTCATGCGGGCAATTTCTAAGTGCTTGCACAAGTGGTTAATTTGCATGGACAATTGGCCTCTGAGCTTTCATTTTGACAGCTAAATTGATCCATCCTTTGTAGACTACAATCTCGGTGTCTAGAGAGAGAAGGGTGTCTGAGGCCCTTTGGAAAATGCGGTCTCTCAATTCCTATTTATTCAGAATAACACTTGCAAGGAACCTTACCCTGTAAGCAGTAGTTTGCCCTCATAAAGGAGATTCAAATTTAACTCTAGATTTAAATTCAAGATTTAATTCTAACGTCAAGATTTAACTCTAAAAAAAATATTTAACTAGTATCGTTACGTAATTATCTCTGTTGAAGCAGAAAGGAAGGGCCTGGGTTCTTACATCAACCCTCCGGTCATTATATAACCAGAGGGAAAGGTCTGCCGTAGATTAAACCATTACTGGCAGCAGCGCGTCCTCAGAATAGAGCCAAGCAGAGGCAGACAGGCCTGTCACAAGAGAATAAAGGAGGAGGGGGCTTAATTTAT
>RJWJ010048802.1:0-10472 GCA_004363605.1 Indri indri | reverse complement strand
AAGGCAGGGCCTGAAGAGCCGGGTGGATCTTCCCTTGCTCAACTTGGACCCCACGCTCAGGAATCCAGCCGTGGCATAGAGCTGCGTACCTGTGGGCAGGGCTTGCCCTTGATGTGATATCCTCATTGGTTTCTTTCTTCCTCTAACTTTCCAGAAGGTTTGTTTCTAGAATCCTTTATCCCACCAGGCAGGTGGAATGTGTGTCCATGATTTATGTCCATTTTAAACAATAATGCCTATTATTCTGTTCAAGCAGTTGGTAATGATGGCTAAAATACTGAAATGTTTAAAATACCACTGAGAAAATTAATAATAAAAACAATCTATTTCTTCTCTATAAAAGTGGCATTGCAGAGAGTGACATATGACCATTTTCAATGCCACAGAACTTGAGTAATGATTCTCTGCATCTTTAAAATTTATATTAAGCCCGGGAAGAGCCTGAGTTTTTGGAAAGAAGTAAACCACCCACTGGCAGATATTATCTGTTATTAAGCCACTCTTTATCTTTCATCTAGGAACTATGAACATGTCTGAGTTCTTTATGCTTAAAAGCAATATGCATGTTATTATTTCAAGCACATTAAAATACATAGAAAAAGTGGAGGCCATAAACAAAAATAGCTACTTCTGATTATCACTGGTTATATACTTGATTATATAAGATTGATAGTACTCGATCATTGCTTTTAAAAAGTTAGATTGTATATCTTATTTTTTCTTTGTATTTTTTACAATTTTAAAATTTTCTACAGAAAGAAATTTGATCTGTTATAAGGAAAAGTAAGTAGACAGTATTAAAAATAACTATGTTTAATTTTAATATACCATATTATAATTCAAAATATATACATCGTTCAGACTAGAAGAAAGCAGTAGTTATCTGGATAGTAAAATAAAGGTGTTTTCTTCTTCATATATTATAAAGAGTTTTACTATTTTTAAATACGAAAAAGAATTTACAATTCTAGATATAAAGAGTGAATTCAATAATAATTGTATGATAACCTGTTGTGGTTAGACATATCAATGGGGCATGGGACCTATTCCGGGAGTTCCCATTCTCATGAGCTGTTGTTTCCTTAATTGTTGATGTTAAAAGAAAAGCAAAAAAGGAATCACCCTTTATTGATGGAGAACATCCGTATGGTGGGATTTTTGGTCAATCTGAATTGGCTTGAAATACTGTTTGGTCTGATAAACACATCTTGGTAGGAAGCATGATGAAATTCAAAAAGTGTGGTCTACAGAGTTGGACCCATTTGAATTTAAGTTCCCTTCATTTCACATTTGCCATTTTAACACAGGCATTAAATTATCTGGGCCTCGGTTTCCCCATTTTTAATATGAGGACACTAGCATTGAACTGGGTAGGTCACTGGGAAAAGTGCATGTCACAATGACTATACAGGGTTTCCTGATGTATAGGAAATTCTTCTCTCTTTTCCTTCATCTACAAGATTTAAAATTCATATTAAAAATGATTGTCTCTCATATTTGAAACAGTACTTGAAACTTTGCAACTCAATTTCGCACAGCCTATTCTTACATCTCACAAAGGTCCACAGGTATCAGGAGATCTGATGGGATGAAATAGCTCCCCAGTAGGCTACAGAGTGTGCTTCCAGGAGGGGTGGGCAGCAGGCTCATTCTCAGCATTCAAAGGGGCATGTTGAACTTTGGACAGAACCAGGTTGGGATTAATCACCAAGGGTCAACCAGGGGCAGGGCAGAGTACTTGCATTTTCCAAAAGTTAAGACTAGGTGCCTCACATTTGCTGAATATCTTCAGTATGCTGGCACTGTTTTGAGAGATTTTCTTGTATTACCTCTGTTAATCCTCACAATCACCCTGAGATCTGGATAATATTTTCATTCACAAATGAGAAAATAAAGACCCAGAGGGAGCGACTTGTTCCAGACAACCTTAATGGGACATGAAGAGGCTGAGATTTGAATTGAGGGGCATCTGACTCCACACATATCCCATCCCCTTCCAGGTATAGAGTGGCACCTTGGTTCCCTTTGGAACTGAAGTTATCAAGTAACCAGATTTGTAGGAGCAGGGTTTAGCCTCGAGAAAGAGGAACTTGACACAGTTACGAGGGCTTTCAGGACTTGACCTCCAATGGGCCTCAGGTCTGTTCACTGTGACATGTGCAGAATACTACAACTAACTGAGCATTTGCAAAGGGGCCTCAAGAAAGTCTGCAGCTCAGTAGCTTCAAGCAACTCATTGCAGCCACTTAGTCACTTTGCTAGCAGTTGCCAGACCAAGTGTACACTCTACCTGCTGGAAGACCCCACTCTAAGATTCAGAGCTGCTGCAGAATCTAGGTTGGAGAATTGTTAATACCTACAGCTCTGAAGGGCTGGGACAAGCAGAGCTGTAACTAAGGTAGGCAGAGCAGGAAATGTTCCCATTTCTCTGAGAAGGAAATTGAGAGTCACAGGCTATGGAGACCCACCTTGAGAAAAACAAAGTCAATCAGGCCTGGTTTGTCTTCCAACTTTGATATCTGACATTCTTTTTTATTTCTTCATATTTTGCTGTTGATGATTATTCAGAACAATGAATGCATATGCTTTTCTGCTCAACAATGCTAAGTGAGTTTATTGCCAGGTATTCTTCTGCACATTCGAGATTCTGCAGTAAATATAGCTGGGAAAAATCCCACTCTCATGGAACTTACATTCTAAAGGAGGAAGACAGAAAATAAACAAAATGTATTAAAACATGATATAGGGTGGTGGAAAGTGATAATTTCTATGGGAAAAAATAAGGAGAGAGGTGTAGGGAGGTCTTTACTGAGGAGATGACATTTGAAGAAGGACCTAATATAGGTCAGGAAGCCAAGCATGTGGATTTCTTGAAAAGGAATACTCCAGGCACAGGGAAGAGCCAGTTTAAGAGCCCTGAGATGGGAGCATGTCAGAGAGTTTCTGGAATAATAGCAAGAGGCCATTGTGGAGTGTGAAAAGAGGTTGTTAGAGAGGTAGCAGTGTATCAGATCCTATATATCCTTATGTTTCATTCAAGGACTTTAATTTTTATTCTTGGTGAGACTGAGATCCACAGGAGGATGTTGAGCAAAAGAGTGAAAAGATCAGACTCATATGTTAACAGGATCACTCTGGCAGATGCTCCTTTCGGCTTGCATGGTGCCATCTTTGTTAAACATGTAGCTACAAGATGTTCCCTCAGCCTTTAGCTTCAGGATGGCCGAATCAGAGGACACTGGACTTGGGACTCCAGATGGGCCACAAACTTCATATAACAGAGATGTTCAGGGCAGAAAAGGTCTCAGGAATTCAAAAAGAGATATTTGCCTAGTGGAAGCCTCTTTTGAGAAAATTGAGTTGTGTTGTATTTCCAGATGGCAGCCTCCATGTCATCTTGGCTACATTCCATGAAGCACACCTGGATGTTGTTGACATGAATATATCGGCTAAAAGCTGTATCTGGTGGCCTTGAACAGATCCTCCTATGGAGAATCACTCAAAGTGGTGCCAGCCTTGCCGGGCTACTTGGCATGAATCTCTAAAAGCACCTGCTTTTCTGTGGGATAGATCCAAGAAGGCTTCAGCAATGCTCCATTTGGGCTTTGAAGGATTTTTCTAGGCAAAGTCTCTCAATTATCCTTGGTTCTTTTAAAAAATAGCCTGAGATTTTTCTGGACCTATATAAAAAATGAAGAGATTTTACTATTTATTTGAACACAATTTTCTAACCAGGCATTTAACCAAACAGTTATTGAATGCCTCCAATGTTCCAGCCACAATGGGAGGAAGTAAACATAAAACAACGTTATTCTCTGCTATTGATAAACTCAGTCTAGTAGGAGACCAAGATGACTAAATAATAATAGCAGAGCAATAAGGCATGTTTCTACAGGTATATGTTCATGATGCTGTAGAAGCTGAAATGAAGAAACATTTAACTCCATCAGGAGGAAAGGATTTCCAGAGAAATTTAGAAGTAGAAGGTTTTCCCTTTAGTGAGAATATAAGCTCGTCATATATAAAGATATTTTCCTTTTCCCACATCCCCCTTTTTCTCTCCCCCTTTATCCCTCCCCTTGTTTCCTTCCTCTCTTTCTTCCTTCGCAACTACTTAATGAGCGTCTATGTCGACAACATGCAAAGCACATTGGGACTGAATACATGGTCCTGCTCTCACAAAGCTTATAATTGAGCAAGATAGAAGAATATACTCAAAGACTATACAGATAGTCTAGTTTGGCTGGACTGTGATATCCATGTAAGTAGGTTTGCCAGATAAAATGCAGAACACCTAGTTAAATTTGAATTTCAGATAAACAAAGAATATTTTTTAGTCTGAGTATGTCAAAATATTGCATGTGGTGTGTATATATATATATATATATATATATATACACAAAACGGTATCAGCTGGGTTTCCTTTCTTTCTCTTTTGTTAAGTCTGGCAACCCTACATGTAAGGAATATTAGAAAATGAGGGCATAAATATAGGCAATGATAATGAAATTTAAAAAATCATCTTAAGGAGTTTGGATATCTTGCTGCCTGTAATAGGGAAGCCATTGAAGTGTGTTATGCAGGGAAACATCAAGATCATATCTGAAATTTATAGAGATAATTCTGGCCACAGTGAGAAGACTATATGAGAGAAGAGCAGGACTCAGGGCAGCAGGACCAGAGTAGGCTGTTTTGTGAGGTCAGCTTGTCTCCAGTTTCTTAGTCCTGCTTGGGATAAAAATCATTTCTAAGAACTTGGTGGACTCGTGACACACAGCTCAGATATTTCTGCATACCAGTGTGAGTCCCGAAATATTCAAAATTGAATGTTCAGTCAACTAATCTCACATCCCAGCCAACAGATTCTGTTTTACACATCAAACCTTCAGCCTAGTTCAGCTCAAATTTATGCTTGTATATGATATCAACCTTGAAGGTGAAATCCTCAGACATGAAGCTTTATCGTTTGCTGCAAATGAAGTAGAAAAGTCAAAACTTACTAAAAACAAATCTTATTCTATCTGTTTTAATGAATAGGTAAGAAGCAAAAGAACACAGATAAATGCTGCTAACGCATGCTTTTCACCATGCCTGAAAAGTTTGCAGTTGCTTAAACATATTAATGCATTTCTCTCAAATTTTGTTTGCTAATAATTTATTTATTCACCAAATAATAATTTATTTACAAAAAATGTCTCATAAATTAGGAAAATGAAGGTATGTGTAAGTATACATACACACACATATACACAAATAAGCACATACAGCAGTATGTTTTTATCTACAACTAGATAAAGAGAAGAAACAACTGCAAACAGACAGATGACTTAAAACCAGTGCAATATTATGAGTGAGGGACATTTAGATGTTCTTATGAGAGACTGCTAATATTAAAACAATAATATTTGAAAATAATTGACTCATGATTTTGTGGCAAGGTTGGGGAGGAAGAGGAGGCAGAACACTACGTAACAATTTAAGGTAAAATGGTGCATTAGCAAAGGGATTAAGATACAGTGGGCATGATACCAATAGTATAATTCCACATCTGAGAAGAGGCAAAACAACCATCATTTATCGGCAGGGGAAATGGATGGTCTGGCTGAGAGCAGTGGAAAGATTTTATTTTATGTGTTGCTGGGAAAGGAGCTGGGAAAGCAAAGAAATGAGCATGTATGGGGCTCATACCATGCATCATTGACGTGCTAAGAACATGTATTAGCTCGCACATCCAGCTCATTTCAACCTCTCAACCAACTGCACTTTTTAAGGACAGATTCTGTCATCTTTACAGATGGAAGATGAAGAAGCTGAAGCTGTGAAGGATTAAAGAACTTTGTCCTTCATCACAAAATAAGTGATAAAATGGAGATTTGAATTTGGATCTTTGTCACCAAAGTCTTTGCTTTTTCCATTCCACCAAACTGCCACCTGTGTTATATAGTGGGACAGCACATCAATACTGGAAAATTAACACCATTGCTTTTTCTCCTGACATAGCATTTTCTACCTTTGCTCTCTGAGGACCCAAGAGAAACATTTTTTTTTTTATTCTATTATTGTTACCATCTTCTGTTTGGAAAAATGGGTTGGTGCCTTAGCCAAGGCCACCTGTGAGCCAACCATTTCCCTGATCTATCTGTCTCTCCTTGCCATTCGACAACAATCCCTCACACAGAAGCTCGTGTTATATTAGGTTTCAAATCTGTGCAGGAACAATCCTATAACTTCGCACTGGGCACTGCTCTGCTGAAGACAATGCGAAATGTTCTGGGATGAAGTTTATTTAAAGAAGGAAGGCCGAATATCATGTCTTATGTATGGTAAATATTGTCCTCTTTCTTGTTGTCAATATCCAGAGATCCCTTACTATGTGTTTTCAGTTGTGCTTTATGTTTTACATTTATTTTCTTAAGCTTAAATTAATTTCATGTGCTATCTTCATTTAAAAAGTTAAATACAATAATTTAAATATGTCTAATACAATTTCCAGGTTATAACATTTTAGTAGTCTATACAGGGGACTGTATAGTCTACATTGCCTCGGACCAAATCCATCCTGCCTCTTATTTTTATAAATACAGTTCTTTTTGAAATACAGCTACCTAAACCCATTTGATTAGTATTGTCTATGGACATTTTTGCAACACATGACAGAGTCGAATAGTTGCAACAGAGACAGCATGGCCTACGAGCCTGAACATACCACTATCTGATCCTTTTCAGTAAATGTTTGTTAATCTCTGGTCTGTGACAATAGGAGACACTTCACTCTTGCCTTTTTAATTAGGTTCTACACATGGAATTTTATTCTTTCTCTTCCAAGAGAAACCATAAAACCTTCTCTTATTTGATAGCATCTAAATTTGCTCAGGAATTTTTTCATCACAAAGTATTTCTACAGGGAAATTATTATTTTTTTAAAGAAGGGGAAACATTTCTTTAAAACGCTCCCCAAAACACTGTGATACAGTTGTAGTATCGATTTTAAAAACAAAAACCCAACGACTTGGCATTCATTTAAAAAGAATTTTTAAATAATTTATTTGAAGCCTTTGTTTTATCTTAAATATTTATTTGAAATTTGCATTCACCTCTTTAAAATAGCAGGCTTATTTAAATATAAAATTTATGTAAAGTCATATACCAACTAGTAAAATTGAACACATGTCATTCTATATATTTTTTTTAAATTAATTAGGCGTTCATTTAAAAAATAAAAAAAAGATCTGGGTACTAATTACATGCTTGGTCCTGAGCTAGGTGATGGAATGGAAAAGGAGCAAGAAAGCAGAATCTGCAACCTTGGAGAGTTCAGTCTGGATTATATAACCTGCCTCAAATCATACACTTCATAAATAGTGGCATCAAGTATTGAACTCAGCTTTGAATGGCTCCAAAACTCTCTTTCCGTTAAACTTGCAATTTTGAAACTGTGATAGTTGAGGCCCATCCCTAACACTAGTATCAGGAGTCAAAATACTGCATGGCATGGCTTCAATTTTACTAGATGGCATATGACTTTAAACAAATTTCTATATTAAAATAAGCTTGGCTATTTTAAGGAGGTGAATGCAAATTTCAAAAAATATTTCAGATAAAACAAAGATTTCAAATAAATTAAGGCTTTCAGTAACCCAGCCCCTAGGGGTAGAATATTTTCTCTGGCATACTCTTACTTACAATAAGAAGAAAAGAGAAAAAAAAAGTAAAATCTTTGGGGCACACATGTACAAAGGCAAAACTTCATAATTGCTAGGATTTAAACAGAAAGAAGAAAAGGAGAAAAAGTTTGAAAAAGAAGAGAGGCCTCAGATGCAAACTTGAAAATGACTTTCAGAGTGTGGTTGGTCAATCTGCCACTGAGCAGCCTAATTAAGACATCTGCTAAGAGTTATCAATTGATGGTGGTCTCACTGTCACACCCTTTTAATTGACACACTGAGATTTCGTTCCAGATTAACTTCATAAGTGGTCCTCATAATAGAAAGATGACTTAAATTAAAAGTGGGCTGTAAATGGGGATTTGTGATGTTAATAGCCGGTGTAACCTCTGTGTCATTTACATACATTTCCATTTTCCTCAATGCATATTTGCATATACTGGAGGATGTCACTGAAGGCTTTGCACAGACATTATCATGGTAATGAGCATCCAACTGGCACAGTGTCCAAAGAGACATTTCTTTGACCTCCCCTCAGCACTAATTTTGGAGACATTTTTGAGTCTCCAATATTAGTAACATAAAACCCATCTTCCAGAAAAACAAGAGTTTGGCTTATTTACCCAGGTGCAATAAATGTTTGGAAGACTGAATTGAATTGAAGCATGGAGACTTTATAACAGTTGAAGAGTTGTTTAGTGTTAGAAAAGCTCAATACATTAGTGACGCTAAAAACCTCCAAAAATCTTTGCTCAATGTGGTAGATATTCATCAAGGTGGTAGCCTGACCCAACACGCCTGACAATCTGTGGCATTTAGGGCAGAGATCATTCAAATAGGGTCCAGAATGGAAGATTCAGGGAAAGGGCGCTGACATTGGCACCTACCAGAGCAGATCTAGCTGTGGGTCTGCCCACATCTGATCTTTATCCCTCTCACTCTCAGTTATGCATCTGTAAATTCTGTATAGTAACATTTACCTTGTATTTTTGGTGAAGATTGAGCTGATGAATGCAGAAACACTTGTATGTCAAGGTTAATAATTGAGGGCAAAATTTATGCCCCTGGTGGCCAAAGCACAAAAGAGGGTAATGTACCATTTTGTCTTTTGTAACTGGTTCTGAGACTCTCTTCAGTTGCTAGGACCATAGATGGAGGAATGGGCCTTCCACTGGCACTTCCAGTATGTATTTTGAAAAAATAAGTTGAGCAGATCAAGTGTAAAAATGTAATTTAACCTCCCCTTCATGTTATCTTTCATGTTTCTTTGGCATCATATTACTTAATGATAGATTTAAAGTATCCGAGAAGCTTGAGTTGAAATACTGCTTTCTCTGGGCACATAACAATGAGCTGGATGGTCTTTCTGCACAATTTTATCGCTTCTTTCTTGGAACAATAGGACCAACCCCATAATAATTGGACTTTCCTTTTCATCACCTCACTTCAGTTCCCATGTGCTGCTCATCATGACAAGTATTAAAATAGCTCTCACCAGTATATCTCCACCAGAACCAACTCTAAAGGAATAAGGTTTATGCAGCAATGCTTCTTCAGTTTCTGCAGTTTGTCATTCAGAATCAGCTCAATTTGTTTTGGGTGAGGGATTGCAAATTCATCTTTTGTGATTATTTTAAACCAGAAAATGGAATAAGGGGCAGAGCAAAAAGGCTTTGTCGTGTCTCATCATCAAGAAAGCCCTCCATGGAACTGTCATGAGTAAGCCGCAGTGTCTCATAACATCCATATCCTATAGACTGACATCAGGCCACAGGGCGGGGTAGGCACGATAAGGGATAATAAGTACCTGGCAGCACCTTGTTATGGACTGTGGGAATACGGGATGGGAGTGTGTGTTCCCAGGCTTGCAAATGTTCGCAGCTAGCAGGAAGGACTGCCAGGGGACAGAGTGGCTCCAGAATATGTTGGGACAACTTTGTACCATATAGAAAATGTTTCTGTGTCTCACCAGTAGCAATACCTTTGAGAGTTTTAGGGGGCTTAGGTAAGGTGTAAAGATCTTCAAATTATCCTGGTTTATTATTATTGCAGACAATGTGACTCACATTTTTTGTGTGTATCTAGAATGCTTTCCAATCCCTTTTCTTCTGATTCCTTTGTAAAACCCCTCCTTCAATCCATATGGTCTTGATGGAGTATGGAAATCATTCTGTTCTTACACCTAGCCAAGGGGAGAGCAGGCGACCCTAACTGGGAAGAGTGGCCCATCCCTTTGGGTAGAATGACTGGCTCCAGGTGTGCACATGTGATCCAAACAGACTCAGCCAGTGTCTTTCTTGGAATTAATGTGTTAACTTTGAGAGTAGAATTCTTTTTCCATTGGCATTGCAATATTAGGAGGATGTGGGTTTAGAGATGCAGGTAGGAGGATAATCTTTTATCTGATGAAAAAAAAAAGCAGGGTGGAGACGTGAGATATGCAGAGAAAGGCAGATCCTGGGATGTATCTGTGCCTGAGCTTCCCAGTCACGTGTGCCACGAAATTGCCTTTCCACTTCAACTGGTCTGAGTTGGGTATCTGAGAGCACTTGTAGTTTAAGGCTAATTAAGGATTGGCAAGGGAGGAAAAGAGAAAGGTACAACTAAAGGAATGAAGCATTTTGGTGAGAAAATAGAAATCATCTGCTTTTTAATTAGCCTCTTCCAGTATTTCTTTTGTGAACCTTGTGCTTGTAATCTCTTTAAAAAAAGAAACCTAATTGTTTTTGGGCAGGTGTCACAGTTTTTTTAGCATCGGATTCCCTGTCTAGCAGTTGACAAAGTCCACTTATTGCACTGGTCAGGCCT
>RJWJ010048801.1:0-10472 GCA_004363605.1 Indri indri | reverse complement strand
CTGTACCTTGAAGCTGGGCGTGGGTTCACACAGAGCCAGCAGTTTCAGCACTCTTGCACACGGCCAGCCCTAACTTTTAAAACCACTTCTAGAATCCTCTGCAATATGATGCCAGTGGCCTGGGCAGAAGATGAGGTCATTTTCTAAAACACAGGGGCATGACTTAGCTTGTAAATCTGAACCCTGGTGGCATGGGTGTTCCAAGGCTGTGAATCTTTTCCCATTTTTCACTCCAACAGAATGTTAAGAGTTAGAGCAGGGAGGAAGTGCAGCTTGGTGGGCAGGGTGGTTTAATGTCTCTGCAGACAGCTCCATCCGGGGACTTGAAGCCACGCCATTCCCAGAGGCCCTGACAGCCTCTGCGGGGAGATGTTCGTATACAGGCAAAAGAGAGCAGGGCTTCGTCCAGAGAACAAGAGGAATGTGGGACTGCAATGTGGCCCCATGGAGGTCGGGAGGCTTTTAATTAAAATAAATTCCAGGAACCCTGGGCTCATTTTCCTGAGGCTGTCCTGAGGCAGGAGTTGGAACAGTAAGGCCAGCTTTCATCAAGAGGGAGGCCTCCATGTACAGGGTGACAATTGCCTTTTGTAACATCTTAGAAAACAGTCTTTACTCTGTACTAACTGCAAAGGCTTTAAAGGACCCCAGGGAATTTAAAAATGCAAAGTCTCACATCCTAGCCTGGCGTTAACCCAGAGGAGCTCCCTCACCCAGGAAACTGAACAGATTGAGCCTATTTAGACCCTGCTGGGGGCTGCTGACTGAGGCTGCCGGCCTGTGGGGGCCACAAGGGAAATCCAGGGCAGACTCTTTCCTCACCCTGGGGCCTTCAGTGATCCCCACAGGAGACCCTCTTCAAGAGGAACATTCTCACAGGGCCACGGAGGGCCTGTGACACGGCTCCTGGGAGCGCACAGTCGCTGCTGGCTAGCTGTGGGATCTGAGGAAGTCCACGGCCATCTCTGGGGTCAAGTTTGCATCAGTGATGGGAGTGACCATGATGGCAGCAGCCAAGGTTAGGCTCACAGGGCCTGGCACCCTCAGGGCCTGGTGAGGGGCTTAGTCACCGCTGGGGGCTGCTTGCCTTAAGTGTCCACCAGGACGTTTCACCACCAGAAAGCTGAGCAGCTCCTCACGCCACTCGGGGCCACCCATGTAGTGGTCAGGCCTCGGGTAGCCTCAGGCCTACGGCTCCAGTCACTTGGTTTGGTGATACATACACGTTTTCCATAAGCTGCCTTAAAAATCTTTGTTGAAGCCATGTGGGAGTACAAATAACAGGCTTTTCTGAGAAGTTCTGAACACAAATCATTAGCTAGCATAAAAGTGAAAACCTTGAACCTTACGAGAATGGTCATCACAGGGCTCATGCACTTCATCCTCTCTAGGAGCGAAGCAAAGAAGCCACAGGCTTTGCTCTCAGGCACAGAGAAGAGAAGGCAGCTGGTAAGCAAAGCCTGGTAAGGTTCCAGTTCTGCCCCAGCTTGTCCCTCTGGGAAGAGGGACCAACAGCACTTGGGTGAGGAACAGGCCTCCTGGCTCCTCTTCCACTGGCTCTGAGGGCTGCCAACCCCTGCAGCCCCCACCCACCTGTCCCATAGGGCTTCTCAATGCCCTGTACCCTCAGAGCCCTGGGTACAGGCATGCCCACCTCCCCAGTTCTAGAGTGTGGTAAGTGGGCCTTGCTTTGCCTCTAACATGCTGAGTGATCCTGGACCCCAGTCCTCTAGAAGTGATGACTCTAAGGTGACTCCCAGGAGTTTCTGAGAGGGGATCCTCCTAACGCTAGTGGAAACAGAATAAGAGGTGTCCCCTTTCTTCTCTGGGCCTCACCTCACCGCCCTCTCCCTTCCCGATTCACACGTGCCCCGTGGGGCACAGAGCAGGCCCGGATACAGACAGCAGCTGCTTGGGGAGCTCAGAGGCAGCCACGCTCAGGGTGGCTGGGCATTTTACAGTGAGAAACAGGCCCTGAGAAGGGACTGAGGAAGGTTCTCTCAGAGCATGCAGGGCTGCAGGGGGTGGCGAGGCTGAAGGGTGACAGGCGGGCAGGGCATGGCCAGCAGTGGCTCCACCAGCAGGACTGTGCCACAAACCCCACCTTGGAGGCTCAGGCTGGAGGTGGGGCGAGGAAGGCAACAGGGGCAGCTAAGGAGGGCACAGGAAGGTGAAGGATACCTGACTGTGGCTATTCCTAGGTGACCACGTTACCTGGCAGGGGCCCACCAGGATCTGGGCACCTGTGTCCTCCAAGGGCTTCCTGACTTCCAGTCTCTCTGGGTCCCATGGGGCTCCAGGAGCATCAGTAACCCAGTGAGCAGGGCATAGGGTAGGGCCCAGCATGGGGCAAGCTGAGAAGGCAGGCCACGGGGGGAAGACTTGACAAAAGGCAGGATTGTGTAAGATAAAAAGGAGGTACAGTACCCAGCTTCAGATACGTGACATTTTTCATGTCTACTGTGGAAAATGTGGGGAAAAGCTAGGACCAGTGCTGGCTGGGGAGATACACGTATTTGCGTATAGGGAATTAGATCTTGGGAATCCACTTAGTCAGGGATCTCGGCCCCTGTCCCTAGCCCATTCTGTCTGCTGTCACTGGACCCTGCAGAACTCCCAGGCCTGCTGGAGCCCAGGCTGCAGCTGGGGCCACTTCCAAACAAGGCCGCCTGCACTCAGTGGGCTCTGCCTCTCAAAGGTTTATACTGAAATGTACTTGGCTTCAGACCATTTCATTTTAATATCCTTTAGGAGAAGAGTTATAAACACAAAGCCAAGGCCCTGAACATTTAACAGGGTTGGGAGAGCGTTAATACCAAGTTTGTCGATGGCTGTGCTGGGAAGCGGGCCAGGCCCAGGTTAGTGACATTCCGGGAGCCTGAATTGGGAATCTTTATGCAATCACAGTCCTTCACGACTTCTACGGCAGTTTCATCTGCAAAAGGAATGCAGGGAAGGCACAGAGCAAAGGGATTGGCTTGAGCATGGAGCCTGCAACACTCGCTTCTTGGCCAGTAGCGTTTTGTTTGTTATAGGGCAATGCCTTCAATGGGCATGCGGCAAGGACACGAGCCGGCCATCGAGAATCTTCAAATGAGAAATGTTTCTCATTAAAGATTCTTTCCTTAAAAAAAAAAAACAAAAAAAAAACAGTCCCCAAACAAACCTCCAAAGGTCTTTGTACACAGCACAGACAGGTTTGGAGAGCAGAGCTGAGAACCTCCGTCAGCGCCCAGTGGAACATGCAGACTTGCGCCATGGGATCTGGCCAGGACTTCTGAACCAGAAGTGCTCAAAGACCAGGTCAGAAAGTTCCACGTTGGTGAGAGGTCTGAGGGATTTGGTCCCCATTTAGCTGTTAGGCAAAGATAAGTTCAAGTTGTCCCCTTTCACCTTCCCCTGCTGGAGGCAGCAGAGGCCTGGAGACACCTCAGTCCTGAGTGAGTTTTTCTCATTCCTGCTGTGGGGGCATCAGCCACACGAGAGGACAGCAGAGAGATGACATAAAAGACAATGGGAATTCCCTGCCCCAGGCTCCCACTGCACCCCTGGCTAGGTGGTGCCTGTCTCATTTCCGCTTCTAGAGGGAAGCCGATTCCCCACATGCAACACGTGCTGGCCCAGTGGGCTCATTTTCCAGCCTCTCCCACATTTGCTGCTAAGGGAACAAGGATTCCGACAGCAGCAGTTTTCAAACTAGGTAGGAACAGTTTGAGGTTTCTTCTTGTTTTGTGATTTGTTTCTGACTTGCTCCTTTAGGTGATTTGTTTGAGGCCTTAGGGGTGAGGCTTGTGCTCCGTTCTGCACCTGTTCCAGGGCTTCATGTTGCTGCTGGATAATCAGCATCTATTTCTATCCCCTGCTTCTCTGCCCAGTCTGCTCACGTAGCATTTACTCCCCTTTAAGGCTTTGGTAAACTTTCTTCCGAACAGCATCAGGGTAATAGATGTTTCAAGTGCTTCTGGTTGGTAGACGCTGAATCCAAGAAGCATGTCTAGGAGCATCCTACTGACTGATGGGGACTTTTGTCCTTTTTGGGGTAGAGCAATGAGTAGAAAGAAGGTTGTCTAGATTGATGGAACTCCCTGCTAGAAAGAGCTGGCTGTGTGAGCTCATCTATAAAATGAGAGTTCATGTCCTGTCTCCAAGGGTTGTTAAAAGGATTAAATGAGCATGTTTGTGGGCATACTTGCACCTGCATACAAGAGGTGCTCAACTGATGCTGCTGTTGTCATTGTTTCAAATACATATTGTTATCATTCTCAATCGATAGGGCAGGCAATACCAGCACTATATTTAGGTTGGAAATTTTTTAAAAAATATGTATTTCAAATTGCATTATCTCTGATTCTATAAATCATGCCAAGTAGAGTGGCCTAACTTTGCAGCTACAGGACAAAAGCATTTTAGGGCACAATTTCTACAGGTCCCTACCCAATTCATACCTTCAACAGGTGAGTGCACTGACACTAGGTCAGGTGCTAGAAACCGGAATCCCCTCTAGGCAAAAAGATGGTCTTTTGGCCTTATTCTCCTCTCTCTGTTTGGTATTTGCATAGGAATAGACCCTTCCTCCTCATACCCCACCAGGTCAAATGCTCAGAACTCTCCAGTTGTCTTAACCCATGAGCCCCCCGAGAAAAACAAGAAGGATCTGACAACCACCTATTCACACTCCTGCTTTCCAGGTCAGAAGTCATGGTTCCAACTGTCACACATGTTTTGACTTACTCAGAGGACATATTTGAGTTAGTTACCATCAATTAAAAATTGGAGATTTCACATAAAAATCCAAATTTCTGCCTTCTTTTGAAAAAGCAGAAGTATCTGCCAATATAAACCGACCTTCCACATGGCTGAAATGGGCCAAAGTACCAGGGGCCGGGACTCTCTAGTTTGCCCGCAGTCCTCACCACTCTGCGTCGTCTCTTACACTACAGCCGGCAGTGAGCTGCCGCTTACAATTATGCTGCTGCTGCTGCTGGTTTCACCACTTCACTCAGGTTGCTTGCTTGGTTCTTGCAGACATTCAGATTTGTGACTCTCACTATTCTAGGGATTTCCATCAAATAAACCTGTATTTGCATTTTAAGTATTTTATTAATAGCTATGAAATGGAAAGTTCTTTCCTCTTATTAAGTGAATTTGGGGCACCAAGAAGTTGGTCAAAGTTGGTTCACTCTTTGAAGGTTTTGAAGGGGAACCTGATTGTTATGTTAGAATGTTCTAGGGAGGGAGGACCAGAAAGGTCACTTGCCTCCTCTTTCCATCCCCAGGCAGGTTCCTCTAGTTCTGAGAAGGTGCTTCAAGCTCAGGGAGGCCAGAATGAGAGATGTGCAAGGTGGGATAGACAGACGGAGGAACAGTGGTACCCCCTGCATCAGCTCCCCTGTGGATTGGAGGTCCCCTTCTGGCCTGTGGATCTTTTCAGACCAGACTGCTCATAGCGGCTTTCCCTTCATCCTCTGCCATGTGCTGGCCTCCTCGTCTTAGCCTGATTCCTGCTTCCTGAACCAGCCCCAAGCCTTCCAGACACTGATTTTATGCTTTCGGGTATATTGGACCTTATTTTACTTAATACATAATTATTTTTATCTGATATTGTAGAATACACCCCTAGGTCTTCTTTATGAATTATACTCCATTTCTGAATATTCTGACCAAAAAAAAAAAATCACTAATATGTGTTTGCTATCCACAGAGGCACATCGTATGCTCTGTATGCTCTGAGCCAGGATGGTGGATTAAAGAATCCCTGGAGCTCACTGCTCTACCTATTATGTGGGGATAAGAAAAACCTTATGAGACATAAATGGCAACTTCCTTCTGGAATCCTAAAGCTGTAAGTTCACCCTGATTGAAAGCTCAGCCCTGAGAGAGTCCGCGGCCGGCTTGCCCACAGGCCTGGGCTGTTGCCACAGTAGCATCACAACAATCTTTAAAAATAGATCACCTTTGAAAGCAGAGCAGATTTCCCTGTAAGCCCAGTACAGATTCTCTGGGCCTCGTAATAGCTATGTTTGGATGAAGATTAGCTGTATTTAAGAGTCAAAGATTAGAGGAAGGCTGGGGGCCTAGAACCAAAGGGCGCTGGGGAAATCAGCAGAGTAGCGTAACTACAGATGATCAGATAAAACAAGGGAGGCTCTCTGGAGGGCCTGTGTCACAGCTCTGTCCACCTGTTTACCTATCCAGAGGCAGCTAGTTTGCAGACCCAGGGGGACAGGAGGATAGAAGGCTTGTTCTCACCGTGGTGCTCGGGTGTCCCAGAAGCGAGGGCAGCACGGGCGACAAAGTGTGCGGAGTCCGCTGCCTCCTCTGGAGAGGAGCTGCTACTCAGGACGATGAGATGTGCCTGTCACCACAGAAAGAAGAAACATGTTGTTAACACACGTGGCAGCAGCAACCAGGAACTGAGTGTCCTTGCAGTGATAAGCAGAATGCCAAGGAACCTTCGAGCAAGCTGGAAGAAATAATTTATGTAGAAGTGTAATTAACTCTTGGGAGAGCTGGCTTTTAAAAGCATTGAACAGTGGCAACAACACTGGACACTGAATCCAGATGGCTCGATGCTATGGCCAGGGCCTGTCACTAAGTGAATCATTTAAAAGTCTATGATCCTTTGAGTCCAGTGTCAGCAAACAGGAGGGGGAAGTTTCGAGAAGTAAGGAGATGGATAAAAAGTGTCAGTGCTGTGCAGAGGAAGTGGCCAAGCCCAGTCCCCTGTCTACTGGTCAGCCCCGAAAGTGGGACCCACCCACAGGTGTCAGCAGCCTTGCCCACAGAAATACAGACCCCTTCCTCGTGCCTCACCCCCCTGGAGCATTTGCTTGCACCCTCTGCAAACTGGCCCATGGCCCTCACTGAGCACGGGGTTCCTTGAAAATAAAGTCCATTTAAACAAACAAACAAAAAAATATGATCTTATGAACATAAAATAATAATAATAATAATCCTTTCAAATAACACAAAAACACGTCATTTCAAATAAAAAGATAAAGTTACTACTCATCTCTCTGTCAACATTTGAGTTTTAAAAATGCTGTTAGTAATGCGCTCACATTCCTCCATAAGCGGACACGGCTTGCCCACCAGGGGAGAGGCACGGGCTGGAGAGCGTAGGCAGCGCAGAGAGGTAAGATGCGGTGAAGGAATACAGCACACTAACGTGAGTCAGTAGCTGGTTGGCAATTAATTGCCAAAAGTAACAGCAATGATAAAATACCACAAGTTTAAAGGAGGGAAACACTAGATTGTGATAGGCAAAACATACTAGCAACAACTAAGAATTAAGCTGCACTTTAATTCTTTTTTGTGACACTGATTTTAATTTTCTTGGTCATTTTTCTTATCTTCATTTGACAGATGAGAAAACTGAGATTGCTGAATGGGTGACTTACCTGAGATATCACAGCTAACAAGAGATGGAGATAAGAGTCTGACCTTGACACTGACTTCAAATTCTGCTTTTTCTACCAAATCCTGAATGTTGCCATTCCCCCACCCTAGCCTGCGGTGGCAGACATCACTAATTGATGCCAGCACACTCCCCAGGGCCCCTGGTTTAGCCCTCAGGAGCTAAGACGCATCCATGGGAGCTGGTATAGGAGACGAAGTCGTCCCAGTCGAGCATCCTAGCCTGGACCAAGCAGTTCTTGCTCCTCCGATGACCAGCTGAACACATTTCTGAGGTCGTGATCAGGATGGAGCTATCGTCTTTGACTCTAGACTGTCCCCTTATTTGTCCCATGTTAAAACCTGCTGAGCTACTAGCTCTAGACTTTTTGTGATAGGGGCTACCCCAAATCAAGATTACTGGTAAGAACTTTTATTGCTGTATTCGAACAGTTAGAATTTCTTCTTCATAAATGTTAACAATATCCTTTGCTTTAAAACTACTTTTCTTATTATAGTACATGAAGAGTTGAATAAATGATTTCAGCAACACCAAATTAGTCCTTGTCACTGATTTGGCAATGAAAGGCCAGATCTCAAGCTCTGACTTGAAATGCTTTTAAAATAGCAGGCCATCTGAAATGCGAGTGCATGTACGAACAGACAGCGCGAGCCACAGGGTTAGCGTCACACTACTACATGCTCGGTGTTCGGAGAAAGGAAAAAAGAGAGGAAACACCTCCCCACATCCAAAAAAAGATGAAATGCAAGTTGAGCCATGTTTACTTTGTGTTTTCCCCTTGGTTAACTATCACTAAAATCTACTATTTGAGGAGAATAATCATTGTGTGATTAGGTTTAACTCCTATTGTACAAAGACCTAACACACAGTATTTTAGACTGATTAAAACTCAAAATCAAAAAAGATTTTCTATTTTATTTCTTTCTACTTAGTGTTATAATTCAAGAAAATAGAATAGATAGATGTCTATCAAAATTATTTTCAAATGAATAATTACATATTCTGGAAGTACTGTAAGTTGCTTTTTGCCTTGGAGATAGAAAGCAAGATGTTTTTCAAGAGCAAAATTGCTCACAATATCAAGAAAGCAGGTCCTGAAAGCTTAAGGGAATCTGAATTTATCCCCAAATGTCATGACCTCAACATTTTTTTGCATGAGATGCTAATATAAACAAACACTTATTATTCATCTCAGAAATTCAATCCCTGATCTAATTCATTATTTCATGTTCATGAAGCTTTTAAAAACCTAGAAGGGGGGGTGTCACCCATGATGTTTAAAATGTGCAAAAAATTAGCATCTCATTTATTCAGTGAAATTCAATTCAGTTTAATTTAATTCAGTCCTATTCAATTTATTTTCATTTTAAAATGCTTTCTACATGTCAGATATTGTGCTAACACTAGCAATTCATGAAAAAAATTAGGCATGGATTTCAGTTTTAAAGGATAGTTACAAAGTGTAAAACAGTTTCATTTTATGTAGACTTACAGACACTGTCCCTCACTAGGTTTTAGCACCCGACTTGACAACTTTCTCCCTACCCTACCCTACTCCTGTCATCATTTTCAGGGATTTCAGTATCCATGAGATTGGCAGGAAGGAGATGGCACATGTGAACATGTTAATAGAGGAAAAGAGTCAAAAGAATGATTCTTGGCACAAAAGAAACTCAAGATGGGCATGTGGGCCCCCGAGGCAAGGCGGGGGTAAGGGAGGGGGCATTTGCTGTAACTGGAAGGACGAATCACAGGGAAAGGAGCAGGGCCTTGCAGCAGAGGGTGGCAGCCCACCTGCAGGGACCTTGCCGGGGGGGCCGGGGATGGATGCCCTGTCTCCACCCCTTCCATGTCCAGGCTGCGTGCCTCTCAGTCGGAGGCCAAGGGAAAGGGCACTGGCACTGGGACAGTACTTACAGGCCAGCCTCTGGCGCACAGAGCAGGGCTGAGAGGGACGTGGGGTGGAGCTGAAGGAGCAAACGAGAATGCCCGGCACGTGACCCAGCTAACACCTTGGCCTCTCAGGTTTTTGACAGACTCATTTTCCTCTCTGCTCTCAGCCGCCCATTCCCACGGCCACACTCCGTGCCTTATCCTTGCTTGTTCTGTGCTACCGCTGGGTCCTCCAGCTCACACACCTGCTTTGACGGCTGGGGGGACCTGGCTTTATTCCATCCATGTAGCTCCTAGTTCCCTACTCCACTGCCCCGATGTTCTCGCCAGCCATCTGCCTGTCCCCTGCTGTCCCTTCCTTCCCGTACAGCTTGGAGTACACCGTCCATTGCACATACGGAAAATGTCCTCAACTCCAGTGAAGCATTACTGGAGATGGTGAACACTGGGGGCCCGTCTAAATATCCGTCAGCAGGGGAACGAGTACACTGTGGTTTGTCCCACAAGGATTGAACTCTATCTACATGTATTAACACGGTTATATTTCAAAAGCATACCACCGAGTGGAAAAAAACCACTTGCAAATGGATGCAAACACCATGGCACCATTGATTTGGAAGCTTCTTTTTTGGAGCAGAAGAAGCCAAACAAAATCTTCCGTGGTTTTCTGATATACTCAGCAGGCAAGTGAGGGGCTGCTCTCAAGGAAGCAGGTGGAGGGGGCCTGGGAGCCCGCCTGCTTGCTCCCTCCCGGCTGCCCCAGAACAATCTCCATGGGACATGAGGGCGCAGGGTGACACAGACTGAGAACCACAGCACACACTGGGCAGTGAGTCCTCCTGAGGAGGGAGTGCAAAGGAGGTTGACCAAGCTAGTGATTAGATTAGACTACGCACAACCTTTCCAAACTCGACCACTGTTCACAATTTTGGAACAATGCTTCTTTTGCTAAGAGAATGTAAACACTCTGTTATATGCATCTGAGAGCGTTTACAGACTAGGAACCACAGTTCACAGCATTGACTACTTGCCTCTCCTGGCTTTCCGCAGGAGCCCAAGTAATGAACCTGTGGGGATCTGTCACCGGCCACATTCGCTTCTTCTCCTCATTATTTATTAATCTCCCCAGGGCTTCCGTTTCCCCTCACATCTTTGCTGTTTT
>RJWJ010048800.1:0-10481 GCA_004363605.1 Indri indri | reverse complement strand
TGTAGAATGAAATAATCTATATCAAGAACTTGGAGAAGAGGCATATTAGAGACATCTTAAAAATCACATTCACAAAATGAAGAAGTTCCTAAACAAGTTAAAATGCATTTATTTTTACTGGATAAACAGGATAAGGTCTTTGCAATAACCTCCAGGCAAAGGCGGGTGGGTGAATGGAGTGTAATTGCCACACACAGAAGAACTCTTGAGAAGCCACAGAAAATTACTGTAAAGTAAGGAGTATGATGCTGAGAAACAGCATGAATTCTCAACTCGTCGAAGGCAGGTAAAGTCACTTCATCGTAACCCATTAAAAAAAAAAAATCATTCAACCTTATTGATCCCATTATATCATATGGTCTATATCCATTTAAAAGATGTTCCTTTCATAACTTTCTAAAGTCTGCTTTCTAAAAATGTCTAAACATTACTGCAAGTAAACTGTATTCCTCTAGCAAGTTAATATATCAAAGTTCACATGGATCTTAACAGAACATCCAGAATAGAAAAGCCCAAATCGAAGAGCATCTAATATTTAAGACAACATAAGTTTAGAAGACAGTAAGCCCCACTAAGGAAGATGCAGAAATTACAAATCATTTGAAGTGCCTAAAACACACAACATTGTAAATTTTACATGGAAACCAAATATACATAATATGAATATTATTTGCAAACTTTAGTGGGTACCAGAATCAGTTGGAGAGATTCTGAAAACACAGATTGCTAGATCTGTATTTAGCAGCAATAAACAAAAGCGTTACACATTACTTACTGTTTACAGTATACCAGGCAGGTGTACAAAGAACTTTAAATACACATCTCCTTCCTTCCCAGGTAGCCTATGAAGTGCTATTATTATCTCCATTTTAGAGATCAAGAAGTTGAGAAACAAAAGGGTTAAGTAACTTACACTGGGTCACATAGCTTGCAAGTAGCAGGGGTGGGGCTCTAATTCAAACTCTGGCTTTTCAGCCCATATTCTTAACCATCATATTTACAATCTCAGATCTTCTAATGTGCTCAAGAGAAATCATAACCCCAATGTCCTTTGCTATATTTCCTGTATTTTTAAAACATCCGTAGCCACCCCCACACTCCCTGACCCCATAAAACAACACATTCGTGTGTAGGTTGTAACCAGCCCAGGTGCTGCAGGCTAATAAGCCCTGACCTAGAAGCTGGCAAGAACTTCCTAGGACCTTAGCCAGCAGCTTACACTGATTTACTGAAAGCCTGCTATGTGCCAGGCACTGTGCTGGGCACTTTACAAGGTTATCATCTTTGTAATTTTTACTACAACCCTATGAGACAGATACTATTAGGCTCCCTGTTAAAAATATAAGAAAACTGAAGCACAAAGCAAACACATCAGTGCCCATCAGTCACCAGCAAACAGGGGCAGACCTACCTGGGACTAAAACCCAGGCAGGTGGCCTCAAGACCAGCACCTCAACTACCCTGGTACACTGCCTCTGTCATATCAGTTGGGCTGCACAGAATTCCTCGAAGGTTGATATCATGCCTCACCAGGAAGAATGGTAAGGAGGTAGCTCATGGGGATGAACAGAGAGGCCTCAATGTGAATGAGCTTCAACAACCTCAGGGGTATGAGTGGTTCAACTCTCGTACCCTATGAGTACTTTAAGAGATCCCTCCAGCACTTGAGAGCTCTGAAAGGGAGTAAAATCTCCAAGAGTGGATTCATTTGTTCATTTAGTCAGTCATTACTTTGTCTACCTGGGTTGCACACTGCTAAGCTGCACACTGGTAAGGGACACAGACTATAATGAATCTAGATGTGCTAAGTGGATGAGACATAATTAACACACCACAGGAGCTCAGAGGAAAAGGAAGCTAATACCAAATGGAGAAAATGAAGAAGGGCTCACAGGTGATGAAAATTAGAGCTGGGACTTGAAGGAGAAAACAGAGAATTCAAAAGGGAACGCTGCAGCACAACGAGCAGTTTCGAGGAAGGCTCAGGGAGGGGTGGCATCGTGCTGTGGCTGGAGCATAAGGGACACACAGGGCCTGAGCCTGTAGCAGGCGGCAGAGAAACTACACTTGGGACAGCAACGCAGGATCCTACAGCCAAGCACTGTGCTGGGGCATCTGGACTTCACTAGTAGCCACTGAAGGCTTTGGAGGTAAAGAACTGCATGCTCACCAGGCACGGTGGCTCACGCCTGTAATCCTAGCACTCTGGGAGGCCGAGGCGGGTGGATCGGTCAAGGTCAGGAGTTCAAGACCAGCCTGAGCAAGAGCAAGATCCCGTCTCTACTAAAAATAGAAAGAAATTATCTGGACAACTATATATATACATATATATATATATGTATATATATATGTATATATATAAAATTAGCCGGGCATGGTGGCGCATGCCTGTAGTCCCAGCTACTCGGGAGGCTGAGGCAGTGGGATCGCTTGAGCCCAGGAGTTTGAGGTTGCTGTGAGCTAGGCTGAAGCCACGGCACTCTAGCCCGGGTAACAGAGTGAGACTCTTGCCTTAAAAAAAAAAAAAAAAAAAAAAAGCATGCTGTAGGCTGTGCTTTTGGAAAATCAAGTGGTCAATGGTAAAATGATTCTGGATTGAAGGAAGAGCCAGAGAGGCCAGGAGATCAATCACAGAGGTTTTCCATCTATGCAGGCTAGAGCCAAGGGGAAAAAATCTGACATGGACCTTAAAGACATTTTCAGAGAGAGAGGTTTTAAATTTAGAGTCCAAGACCATCGAAAGTGGGGGATTATACGTAAAATGTATTCTTAACGGGATCCACAAAGCCTGCACCTCCTCCAAGTGCTCTGAAGATCGTTAGCCTGAGTGATCCGCTGGATCATGAAATGAAGGAAGGCGTGGAAGTAATTTCAGGTGTATTGAATTTGAGGTATCAATGAGAGAGCCAGGGTCAAGGAGTCTAGCAGAGGGGGCAAGACATGGATTCTGAAGAACCGTGGGCTAGATTAGAGGCCAAAGGAATAATCTTTTCTGAGACAGGGAGAGCAAACGGAATGAGAAGAGAACCACAAGTCTCATGCACAGAGCAAACAGAAGAGGAACAGGGGAAGATGCTTGGACCTGGGGGGAGCAGGTAGTATTAATGAATTCAGAGTAGAAACAGGAGGTCCAATGTGCTAAAAACCAAAGAACAAGAAGAAATTCAAGGAAGAAGCGATAGTTGACAGAATCATACACTCCGAAGAGGTCGAATATGATGAATCTACAACTATAAGGTCAATGGGCATCTTAAGAAGGAGCTGAGGTGGCGCCCCAGTTTGTGAATAGGACTCGAGGACGTGGAAGGAACACTTATCTTCCCACAAAGGAAAAGCCAGTTTAAAAGAGTTCCATGGAGAAGCAGAGCGACCGTGGTTATATTAGCCAGGCTTTTCCCATGTTATTTCTCAGAGCAGGTAGAGTAGCTCCTTCCTGAGCAGTGAAGTGCAGAATGACGTGCTGCAGGAGAAACAGCAAAGAGGGCAGGGTGGTCATCCAGTGGATGGATGCAGCCACACGGGCCAGAGAACACAGCATGGGTCAGAAAATGGGTATGCCGCCATTTCAGGCATCCAAGTTACCTGGTTTCTGATTCCAGGCCCCCCCCCCCCTTTTCTGGTGTAAAGTATTTAGAGAGAAAAAGGGGATGGGGAGAAAGACACAGGGAAATGAGAAAAGGGGAGACGGGGACACCAAGAGAAAACGGTGGGGATGAAACTTGAGAACACAGGAGGAGGGAGAAAAGGGGGGAAAGAGGCAAGAACATGAAAGAAAAAGGAAACTGAATTTAAGACTTAAAAGTAAGTAGGTAAACCAGTTTTTGAAAAACTTCCATACCTCACTAAGCATGCAAACTTTTGCCACTCCTGTAATAAACTCAAACTGACAAATATAACATCCTGAGGCATAACCTTTATTTTTTACTTCAGTTTTAAAGTTAGATATTTCTACATGACTTTACTTAGCGGTATCCATCCTAAGCAATTTTATCCAATGTATATCTGAATACTGTTATAGCTATGGTTTTTTAAAAAATATATTAGATTTGTGCATTGAATTTATATCACATATACATATATCACTCTGCTTTTTTAACTATTTATCTTTTCATTCTATTTAACTGCACAACTGAGTTTCCTAAAACCAAAAATGCCCAAACTATGAGTAAATGAAGCATTAACCTGAACACAGTGACCCTAGTGAGACCACCTCCCTTCTCTCCTCATATATCCTGGCCTCAGTTTTTATACTTTCCCACAATTTCAGATAATCTAGGATAAAGGTGTCCTAATGTCCTCCTTTACAGGAAAGAAAACTGTCAAGAAAGACAATAAAAAGTATTTCAAGCAGTCATCGGTTCATCATTGATGAGAAACCAGGAGCTTTCCAGAGGCAACCAAAATATTATATACATACTTTAACTTCTGAGTGGAGGAGCATTTTCAACCTTTAATTATTACAATTCTAGCATGCATATAGATATCCCCATTCATTCACTTATTCTCTCCCTCTGCCTTCTGACAAGAGAAAAATCGTACTGTCTCCTTAAATGCCAACCAAAATCCCAACACTGTATGAATTACCCTGTATATATTACCTCGTTTAAACTTTACGACCTTACATAGTGGACATTCCCATGCTTATTTTTCAAAAGAAACGGAAACTCAGATATGTTAATGATTTTCCCAAAGTAAAAAAGCTACTAAGTGGAGAGGAAAGGGTCCAAACTGGAGTCTACCTGACCCCAGGCACTAATCTTGTCATGGCCTGACACTGCCTTTAACAAGCGAGATTTCCAAAGTGGTGAGATTTCCAAGCAAGATTTCCAAAGTCACCCAGCATAGGAGACAGACTCAGTAAGAGGGCAGGAGCCAGATGCAGGCATATCTTCAGACTCAGTCTCCAAACCACCCCTCCCCTTTAACCGATCATTACAAACCAAATTCTCATACCAGCAAGAGGTAAGTGCTTTATGGTGAAGGAGACCTAATAGATACAAATCATTTCAAGTGACAGACTAAACACAGTAATTCAAACATAGGGACCCAAAGATACCAGTCTCATCAAAGGAATATTAAAGGGTTTGTAATAATTATACTGAGCACAAATTTTCAGCTACTGGACGTGAGCCACAATTAGAGTGACTTGTGTACAGTGATGGAACAGTAAGCTTTGGTGAAGAGTTTAATACAATCCTTGTTGTATGTTCCAGCCACATGGAAAAGAGAGGGGCGTTCAAGACACATGTACTGCAAAGGACTATGACACACGTTTTATGTGCATTTTCCTTGAATAAGGAATAGATATATCTGAGATTAGGGATAGAGAAAAATGACATTACAACACAAATGCTATGCCTACCGACACTGGAGAAGGGGGACGCACTGTCCCCAGGTCCACACAAATGCAGACAAGGGAGAAAAAGAGGAAGAAGTCATATGCCATGGAAAAACCACTAGGAGACCAAGGTAAGCCTTGGTAATACATTTGCCCAATGTCTCCACCAAAAAAGTGAGAAGGAGGAACAAAGAGTTAATTTCAGGATAAAGGAAGTCTTACCAGTAATCTTACCTAATTTTAATTTCTTGGGAGATGCGAGAAACACTTTCTTTCCTTGAGGGCTTCTGTCTTTTTAAGAATATATTTTGAAAAAATATATATCAGTAAGATTATGGAAATCCTCATCCCAATTTCTGTGACTAAAACTGAATCCTCATTTTACATACCCTGAAGCCAAAAGAGTTGAATGAGTCATTCAATATCCCAAAGAAAAAGTGATTTTGGTTCTAACCGACTTTGCAATTAGTGATCTATGAATCAGGTCTGTGTTCAAAAACAAGTTTATAGATATTCCTATTTGACTTCAAATTTTCAAACCCCAATGCAGACTTCAGGCTAATATGTCCACACTGCCTGAGAAACATTTAAGTATCTTCTTGTTACATGTCCCAGAGGATGGACCTAGCAAATACAGATTGAAGGAATTCTCAAAAGCTAAAGAGATTCAAATAAAAATAAAAAGCAGAGGAGTTATTCTAAAGAATAAAAGAGTCTAAAAAGACAGTAAAACTAAATGCCATGTGTGATCATCGATTGGATTTCACATCAAAAAAATTTCTAAAGGATAACAGGAAATTGTCAAAATTTTAACGAAGACTGATTTTTAAATAATATCACTTCAATAGTAATCACTTCACTGACAATAGTATCGTGATTAGGAAGAGAATATCCTTTCTCTTGGGAAATATATGCCGAAATGATTAAGGGTGATACATTTGTCACAATGACTGCAACTTCAAACAGATTCCCCCCAAAAATATGCACGTGGCCTGGTGGTGGGGGGAGACTATCTGCGAAAAATGGTAACAACTTGTACATCTAGATGAAATCCAGTCGAACTATTCAACTTGTCTATAGGCCTAACATCTTTAGAAACAATGTTAGAAGGAAAACAATCACCTGTAGTCCAAAAGCAAAACAAAAAAAAATGTTTTAAGTAATAGACATCCAAACATGCACACACATATCCCAGGATGTTGTCCTGTATTCAAAATAAATTTGGGGTTTGTAATGGCTAAACAATATTATTAAAAGAGCTGGCCTGCATTTAACAGGATCTTCCAATGAAGTGGGAAGAAAATTATTGCTATCAAGTCTCCTGGGACTTTTATGAAATGTGAGACTTACTATAAAAATCAGCAGGAAAAAAATTACTCAGGTTTACCTTTCAAATAATGTGAACAATAATAAAGTTATGGGCTAGTTGCTTTGCTAGCTGTTCTTTTCATCAAAGTGTTACACTTTTTTCGTGACTAAACGTGTACTACTTCCTTTTGTGAATGTTAGGCAAGAACAGCTTTAACAAGTCCTAACTTGAGAATGGCATGATATACTTTAAGGCTAATGCATAAAGGCTGCTGCATGTTAACTTTTCCATTCCTAGACTTAATTTCAGCTGCCTCATGCTAGCTGTTACGCTAGTGTCCTAGACACACTGTTCACCAAGTTAGTAAGGAAGAGAAAAGCCCATTCTGTCTCAAGCCCACTTCCGCAGGAGAAAGGGGGGGGGCACCCCTTACAGAAGGGATAGCAGCTCCTCTTACTTAAAAACCAACACGTCCAAAGTCTAGGTGCTTCATTGTACAGAGAAGGGCTTACCATAGTCCTTTCACTCTATGCCCTTTTCTCAGCTATTTTTTTAAAAAGGCACTCAAAACCAGGTAATATAATCCTGAATTATCAAAAAATGTCCTTTCAAATTCAAAATAAGAAGTATATCAAAAACATCAGCACCTCTCTACAAAGGAAAGGCATTTTCTTGAAAGTAAAAATCAGTATCAAATTAGTTGACCCTAATGAGACAAAAATCAACCCAGATAATAAACATACCAAAATTTAAGGTATATTACAAAACTGCTTTTAGTCTTATAATAGAAGCCTATCAAATACTTGTCCAAATAAACTCCCTGCCATGATTTTATACACACCACTGGAAAGTTGGGGTGATCATCCTCAGAACTTGCAGAGAAGGTCTTTGCTCAATGTACTTTTAAGGGGGCTCCAAAGGATGTTCTCCCTTTGAATGGATGATTTTTAAGACTTGGCAGTTAGTTCTTCTGACAAGGTATCAAATTAACGAGCAGTACATCACTTATTATTTATGGATCACAATGAAAAGGGCAAAAAGTTCAACCCAGGAAGGACAAGTCTCCCAAACTAAGGCCTGCATAGCATAACCCTCCTGCTTAAAGTGTAGGAACTGGCTTCAAATGCTACAAGTGAAATCCATGGGAAAGAAGCACAAAACAGCACAAGGAGAGTCAAACCTAAATAGAGGATTGTTTGTAAATCTGGCAAATTCTTATAAGATTGAGACTTTATTAAGTTCACCGGTTTTCATTCAAAGACCCTCCCCTAGGACTAGCTACTCATTGATGACATACTTAATCTACCTTAAACAGAATGAAAATAACATTTAAATTGCTGTTTTGGTTTGGTTAGGAAAAGGCAATATAAGAAATATAATTCTGACAAACAACTATTTAGGTTAAACATACATTTGTTTTCTGTACAATCGCAGAAGGAAACTAGTATATATACATTATTTCCTTAAGGCATAAGTAAACACTAAGTAATACCTGTTATAGATTTACTAACTTCAAAAAAGTTTTCACCTTTGATTATTATTTTCATTTATCTTCATCCATGAGAGTAACAGGTTTTGATTCCATTTGGTGGAATTTTATTTCTTTATTTGTTTAAATGCTGAATTCGAGAAAATAACAGAATCTTTTGAAGATTTCTATCTGAATGTCTTAAAATTAATTAAAAATAAGAAAAAGTGATTTGATTATATAAATTTGTCATTGTGGGATGCTTTTTTTTAAAGAATAAAGCAAATTGTGTTGTGCCGAACAACAGTATTTGAGGAATTCAGTGAACCTGACCCCTAAATAACTTTAAAATATTTTGCATATTTATATTTGTATATGTGTGAAAACAAGTCTATAGATTTCATCAGATTCTTGAATAAGACTACAGGTTTCCAAAGTTAGCAATTACTATTATAAACACATTTTAATTTTAGTGTTTAAATAATATGTAGAATAACACTTTTAAAGAATTTGTCCCTAATAAAATATATTCTTATACCTTTTAACCCAGAATTTAATGAGCAGGGAGGCTGTAAATACATATTTTTCTAATTAGCAAGAGGAAGCAAAAAAAAAATAAAAATAAAAAAAGAAACACAAAAAAAACAAGACCTAAAAATTGGATCCAATTAGTAGGCCCCAACCTGAGATTTCATCCCCCACTCAAGCAGTCTTCTGGCATTCTAAGTTCCAGCCCTCTGTGTTCCCTTCAGGTGAATCACCACCTGATTCTTGCAGGTTCAGGAAATGCTCTTCCCCAGTCTACAAATCTCACCTACTCTTAGATGTGAGTCACTTACATTAGCAAGAAAGCAAGTTGCTCCAGTTGTTCTCGGGCAGGAGATTTTGAAAGGGTGCCCCAAAGGACAATCTCAAGAGGGGAAGGGGAGGCACCTACCTTCTCCGGCAGGGGAGAAGATGCTTATTTTTTATGCTTTATCAGAAAATCCACTTCCCCGCCAATCTTAGTTTCAAGGTTTATTCTCAATTAGAGACAAGAAGCCTGTTTCAACTTCGAGACACCCATATGAGGTGAATGGACAGCCAGCCACAGCAATGAAAGGTAAATGAAAAATTTTTAATTTTCTTAAAAGCCATGGTTGATAGGACACAGCACTGATTGAGACTGTAATTGTACTTCTGCTTAAATCTGAGGTTTGAATTAAAAGTTTAAATTCAAATGCTGACAATAAGATACGTAAATCCTCTCTGGGAGGCACCACTTTCTGAAACCGGGGCCATGGGGCTTCACCATTTCTAACTCAGGCAGGCAGAAAATGTAAACTGCATATTGTGCCTTCAAAAGAGGAAATGATGTTTTGGTAATCAGTTCTATTTAGTGAGTTTTTCTTACTACATTTATTTTATAAGTAAAATCCAAAGTCCCTTATAATTGTTTCCCAAGACTCAAATCTGAAATTTGTTTCATAAATGTTCATCCACATTTTTTTTTTTAAAAGATTCTTTTCAGTCCCAACTACCTCATTTCAATAAAAGAATTTCAGCCTTTTCATTGTACCACAAAGAACAGGGCAATCCTCATTCTGATCCCTTAAGAAATCATGTTAAAACATGTCAGGAAAGGCATTGAGAAAATTGCCCGGCTACTGACAAACAGGTTAGTAACAGCTTAGTTTTGTTCCACATTCAAACTGTTTGGGAGTTTTCACTTCCGTGAAGAAAACAAGAAGTAAGCATGGAGATTTCACCTCTTCTAAATTATAATAAGGATTTTAAAAGGATAAATTAGCCTAAAGTAGAGTGATTTTTTGATTTATCTACTATAGAATTTTACATCATAGTCTCAAGTTGAATCTGCTTTCATATTAGGTATATCAACATTTTTAACAACAGTTTTCTTTCATAATTCTAATTAGAAACTCCAATTTGCTAGCAATATGAATGGCAGCAAATTTGGTTCTATGTTACTGTATGTTGTGGCGGGGCGGGGGGGAGTGAAATAAAACAAACACCCTGTCTGTTGATATCTTATTTCATTATTATTTCAGCCAATTCGAGGTTAACCGTCTCCATGAGGTTAGGGATTACGGAGACATGTTCTCTTAGTCCTTCAGCAAAATCCATCTTCAGACTACTGTTTCTAACATCTGTTTGAAAAGCCCTGCAGGTATACGTGGGTTAAGGAGAAAGGGCTAGAAGAGCAGCTGAACTCCTGAATTTCTTATTTAAGGATGTTACGTAGAAAAAGAAAGCATTTAGTCAGAAAATCTTAACTATTTCATGAAGACACTGAGGGAAAAATTTCCTAACCAGAGTAGTATGCTGAGAGGCCTTTCTGCATTCAGGGTTGTGGGTGGGAAAAGGAA
>RJWJ010048799.1:0-10481 GCA_004363605.1 Indri indri | reverse complement strand
TGCAAAGTTCGGAAGAGATGCGCCTGAGCACGTCATTATATGGTAGCTCCGCCCTTCAGATACAACAGATGTAGATAACCCCAAGTGCATAAGTAATAGTAAAACATAGTAAAAATAATTTGGAGGTGATAGGTTCTGAGAACTTATTGCCTTTGTCTTTAAAATGATGTATTTAACTGTAAGTTCTCATTAAATCTTACTGAAGCCTGTGTTTAACAACCAGCTGACAAAATTCTTGAAAATTTAACGATTGGCTCTTGTGGGCTTATCGTGTCTGGCTTGGGTGTGCTCCCTCCGTGGCGAGATCATAAGAATACTGCTTCCACACAGCTCGTCTCTCTCAGGGCTTGTGACGGTAGAACTCTGAGCCTGCCATTTTCCTCTCAAGCCCAGTTTCCCTGAAGCCACCAGGCCGAGGGGCCATGTGGAGAGAGAGAGAGAGAAGCGCCTAAAAATCTCCAGCTGTTGGAGTCTTCCCGCCCAGATACCAAACAGGGAGGGGAAGGGCTTTGATATGGCCCAGTCCTGGCCCCAGCCCCACTCTGAGTGCAGCCACTAAAAGCCCAGAGACCTGAGTGCAACCCAAGTGCCTACCTGAGTCCACCAGCCCCTAGGACTAGGAGACATAGTGTTAATAAATGGCCGTTATTATTTACAACCACAAAGTTTGGGGTTAGTTTCGTTACTAAGCAATAGATAACCAGAACAATCTTGAGCTCACAGATGGGGAAACAGAGTCTGAAGGTGAGCACAAGCCCTTCCCTCAGCAGTGAGGGTGAGAGCCATGTTTCCACGAAGTCCACTGACACCAGTGTCCTGACCTCCTGTGGCCACTAGGCTGCCACCTTAAGGCAGCACGACACGTTCAAATGTCAGGTGAAGTTATTTCAAACGTTAAATTAGACTGAGCAGGGCATGCTTCCTTGCTCTTTAGAACGTTCAGAGAAAATCCTGGTCTTTGCAACCTCAGAAAGAAAGAAAGAGCCTCCAACCTTCACAATTTCTACTTTTTCCATTTTATTCCACAAGATGTGCCTATTTGAAAGTGGGCAAAGCCATGAAAGTCTGGGGAGGGGAGGTCAGGACGCGGGTGACACCAAAACCCAACGTAACTGCATGTGGAGCTGGTGTCGGGGCTGAGGCAGGTCTCACCTCTCCTGTCCTGGAAAAAACCAAACTTCATCTCTTTCAAGTGTTTTTCGAGATTTTACATAAGGTTTGTCCTAGTAATCTTCCACAGGGGGAAAAAAAAAGTATTCTCAAATGCAATCCAAAAAATGGCAGGGCGTGGGAAGTGCCCTTTATAGCAAGACATTCCCCAGGGTACCATGTGCAGTAATGAGCGAAATCAGCAAACGCCCACCAAGAGAGAACCGTGGCAGCCGTGCCAGAGTGCTGTGCTCCTTTAAAAGGGTGTTTATGAAGAGACTGTTTATGTTACACTGGGTGAATAAGCAAGATTAAAAAATCAAACATACATTAAACTCAACAGTGTCCCAGGCAGCAAACCCGAATGTTCACTGCTCTTTAATCTCTGTGTGGTGGGATATGAGCAATTGCTATACTGCCTGTGTTTGCCCCATTTTCCATTATTATTAAAAACAGTCTCCCAGACATGGCAGCAGAGAGACTTCTGTGGGGCGCTGAGAACAGGCTGATGAGCTGACCCCGCTGTCCGAGTGGGCTTCCTGGCCTGGGATACCCTGGGCCCAGGCCTGTCTCACAGAATGCAGGGGCTCCTCGCCAGACCCCCAATCTGTGTCAGTCACGGGCTCACCATTCCAATTGCCCCCTGCCTCTTCCCATCCAAAAGCTTAGATGACTTTTGTCTCTAGGGAAAGGTATTACCCTTTAACTACCAATTTACAATTCTTCAACACACCCATCAGATAGCAAACTAACATCTAGAGAATTTGCCTTTTCAAGGACAAACCATTAGGATGTAGTGCAAACGTTCGGCCTTCTCTGCAGACAGACCTTGCTGTCCGGACTTGGCTGACATTTCTGTGCGCATTTGGCTTGTCCTGTCTGCTGTCACCCTTTGCTGGGAATTGTTCCTACAGTGACATTGTTAAACATCAGAACATTATAGAGTTAGAGAAACACAGTGCCCAGGACAGGATGAGCAGCTTTCTCTCAAGGAACAACCACTTGGAATGTTCTAGGACTGGAAGGGGCAGGGGTGGGGCAGGTTGCAATAGCTGTGTGTCCTCGCGGCCCAGGGGCACAGGAGTGGGGGCGCCCACTAGAGACAATGAACTGCCCATGTTTCCAGATTGCTCCTTAGAACCGCAAAACTGAAGGTGGTGTACACCACTAGCTGGAAATGGTTTATGTCCAGGACAGCCAAGACTCCAGAAAGATGGTGCAGGCAAAATCATGTGGACAGGGAAGAGACTGGCCTGGCAGAGAGAGGAGCTGGTTAAGGAAGTGCAGCCTGCAATGAGATTCATCTCAGTAAACAATCCCCAGCTAGGAGATCATAACCTCGCTTTCCAAACAGAGCTGCTGTTTTCTACTGTTGCATAATTACAGAGATCACCGAACTGTTTGGGAGAGACCACACATTACTCTTCCGGTTGTGTAAATATAACGGAGCCAGCAGCAGCTAACAGAGCTCCTGGGGGTATGAAGGAGAAGAGGAGGGACGGTGAGGGGTGGGCCTGCGCCTGGGGACGGGGTGGGGAGGTTCTGTGTGGAGAGCCCTGCAGCCTGCTTGTCAATCTGAAAGGAGTGATGGGGTTTGGATTTTGTTTTTCTCTTTCTCCTTCTCTCTCTCCAGGCTTGGGGCTTTGAAAGAATTAGATCGGTTGTGGAAATGGTGGCACTTTTTCCCTGTCCCCAGTACTTGCAGAGAGAGATAGACAAGGAGGGAAGCAGAGCTCTCAACCTTCTTCCCAAGGTTCAAACAGGGCGGTTGGTGCCTGGCTCGCCCGCCCAACGGGGCTTCGCACAGTCCCAGCCCTTTTGCGAAGCCCTCTGCTTAACGAAAGCGTTGCTTGTCAGACACCTTTGAGCTCCCATGCAGGCTGGCGTAGGAGCTCTGCTGACAGACAGAAGCTGACGGGGTTGCTCTGGAGTCACCCTGAGAGCCCTGGCCAAGCCACGTCAGGGTGGGAAAGGGGTTTCTTCCTGTTCTCCATCTTTGGGCGATCGTCAAACATGAACAACTGTAGCGTAGACACCAATGACCGTTTGACCTTGGCAGGTTAGGAAATTTGAGGAGGGGACATGTGCTGGCTTGGGCTGCAGGGTCCGGCTCCACCTTCATACCCCAGTTCTGCCCATCACCTGCAGGCCCCTGGTGAGTATCTGGCCTCTGCACTGCGGTCTCTCCAGCCATAACGTGGGGCACAGTGAGAGGCCCCTCTCCACAGCGGACTATGAAGGCCGGAGCAGCTGATGCGCACAAGCACCTACGCGGTACAGTTGTCCAGTATGCTCATCATGGTTAGCAGTCGTTTCTCTGGGATTCCGTTTGATTACCACGTAGGGTTAGGGGCAGAGTTTGGAGAGATAAATCCCATATTGAGCTGGGTAGAAATGAGCACATAAAGATGGTCATTCCCAATTACTTCCTGCCACAGAATGGTTTGCTCCTGTTATTAATAAATCAATTAATAAAATTGTGAAATGCCCCATATGGAATCTGGCATGGGAAAATTGACTAATAAATATTCATTTACCCTGCCTTTAAGAGAAAGGAGACCGAGGATCCTATTTTAGTTCCTGGAGAACATTTGTTGAAAAAAATCTAAAAAAAAAGAATTCCAAATTTCTGAATGTCACAAGTTTCAGTGACTTTATAAATTGACCTTTTTACTCTTTCACCTATTGATTTTCTGACTGTAATTAAATAATTTACCATTTTCAAACAGAGGGCCTGCAACACTTATGATCATGTACATGCTTAACATCTAGATTTTAACATTCTACAAACTTGAAAAGTATCTGGAGCAAAACCCTCCATTTACACTCCTGTAGAATGTGCTCTTCAGACTGATAGCATTCTTGTGTGGGCACGGTGCCCACTTACAGATTCGCAACTGAGTGGGTCAATGGGAGGCCTAACAATTTGGGGTTGGCCTGCTCACACCAGGACCTTGGACCGGCTTCCACCTTTACACTTTGCTTACCCATCACAGAGCTGCTTGCTGACCACTCGGGGAAAGTGAGGGGTGGACAAAACTTTGCCCCGCCTGAGACCGTCTTTGCTCCCGGATGTAATTGTTTGGAGGGTGATACTGCTCTGGTCACTGGTAAGCTAGCACAGGTAAAGGTTTTACATTCACGAGGTTGAATTGGCTTTCCCACCCAGGGTAGGCTGTCTAGAAATGATCAGAAAGGTTAAGGACCTTCCTGGAGGGCACTCGCTGTGCGCCTCTGGTTAGGTGATCAGTGACAGCCACTCTGAGATGGCATGCTCAGCAAACACACCACTCGGGGTGGGTCACTTGAGGACATGTGTACAGCAGATTCAGATGAAAGACTCTTGGCTCTGGGACCCCAAAGACAAGTGCTGCCAAGAGCAACTTAGGTGCTTGTATCTACATACGCATATGTAGAGTGTCACAGTACAGGCTTGTGGGCTGGGGACATCACTTTAAAGTAGTAAATGGTAGGTGTGGCATGGAGCATACATACAGAGAATTTAAAGAAAATGCATATTTTAAGCTCCATGTTTGTATTTTTTGCTTCATGTTTGTAGTTTGCTAAGGCTGCCATAACAAAGTACCACGAACTGGCTGGCTCAAACAGTAGGAACTTACTCTCTGATGGTTCTGGAGGCTCAAGTCTGAGATCAAGGGGTCAGCAGGGTTGGGGCCTTCTGAGGCCTCTCTCTCCTGGCCTTATAGGTGGCTGCCTTCTCCGGGTGCCCTCCCTCTGTGTGTGTCTGCGTCCTAATCTCCTCGTGTTGTAAGGACACTAGTCAGATTAGATTAGGACCCACTCTAATGACCTCATTTAACTTTATCCTCTTTAAAGATCCTATCTCAAATTCAGTCCCATACTAAGGTACTGGGGTCAAGACTTCAACAAATGAAACCGGGGGGACACAACTCAGCCCAGAGCAATGTTCCAGTTTTCTTTTTCTTTTCTTTTTTTTTTTTTCTGAGAATGCTATTTATAAATTTAAAAAGTGAATAAGCACATGACAGGCGATAGGAACCTGGGAGGAATCCTGGCTTATCTGTCTCTGTCTTAATCAGAGACATGATTTCCCCACAGGTACTGGCAACCTGACCATCACAACTGCAATCAGCCGAGGCCTGCGGCTCAGGCTGGTCCATATTCAGCAAGAGGACTAAAATCTAGCAGGAAACGAAGCTGACCAGCCAGGTCACTGTGCTGTCCTGGATGTTTCTCTGGCCTGCTGGCTCTTCCCGCCTTCAGTCCCGCCCAAAGCCCTCTTCATCTTCACGCTTTGATAAGCCCCACAGCTCCCAGACCCCCAACGGCATCTGGGCTCCTCCACCAGGAGTGTCCTGAGCTCCCTGACCCAGCCGATCCACCCAGGCAAAGATGCCACCCCAGGTCCTCAGTGCAATGCCATTTTATTTTACACACGCACTGGGGAAAGTATGCTCCTTTCTCAATGTTTAATTTAATAGTTGAAATTCTCAAGTTTTCAATCTACCACAGCACACAAGATGGAGGACTGCCATGCTCCCAGGGCTGGACCCAGGGTTAGGAGTGATTTCACACTTGACTTGCACCCAGGCACACACATTAACACGAAAGGGAGTTAGAACCCCCTTGTTGGAGAAATCACTTTGACTCTGCTGTTTCATTACTGTCCAAGTAAATCACCCTAATCTCCAGTAGTTTATTATTTTAACAAACAGCACTTCTCAAAATCATACTCAGGACACTATGAGGGGGTCTGGACCTGGGATCCTTAATGACACATACGTGTGTTGTTTACTGCAGGGCCGCACCGGGCTAACACTGTGCAGAGTTTATAGGCTGAATAGCATGAAGAAGTTCGAAGGCTCACCCCAGAAAGGAATGTTGGCAAAAGAAATTATTTACTTAGAGGTTGAAATCTAGGTTGGTTGTTGGGACTTTCCATGCTATTTGAAAGAATTTTGGTATCTCAACTATGTGGCAAGAGCTGACCAGAGTGAAAAGCTGCTTCATGTCACTTTTGTTTAGAGAAGTGAAATTTGCTTTATTTGGAAACAGTGTCTACATTTAAGTCAAGCAGGGGTTAGAGAGGGTTTCATGGGGACAGCAAAATCTAGAGCAGCCCTTCCATGATCTTCAAAGAAGTTCAGAAGCGAATGGGTCCAGTACTGCAATATATCATTTAAAAACATTGGCAAGTATCATGGGTTTTTTCACATTCTCACAGTAATATAAACCCATGGCGAAATACTGGAAAACCAAAGAAAAGTCTAACATGAGATTAACAGTTGTCAGTAATCCCACCACCCGGAGATAACCCTGGTTATCTTCGTTAATGTCTTTCCTTCCTCCAAGCTTGCTTCTAAGCATGTGTTTATATACGTGAGTGTGTCTTTTCTACATGACTTTAGAGAGTTTGAGCAAAATCTCCTGCTGAGAAAAAAATCTCTGAAGCCATCGTTTTACATGGGTGCTCAGCATTCTAATCACAGCCGGCTAAGTTCAAACCTACCCCCCGAGAGTTCCGGCTCCCCTTCCAGCCCCCACCCCGCCCTGTGAAATGGGGCAATAATAGTACCTATCCCACAGGCCCTGTCTTGCTCATTTCTGCTGCTGTCACAAAGTACCTGAGACTGGGTCATTTATAAAGAACAGAAATTCATTTTCTCACAGTTCTGGAGACTGGGAAGTCCAAGGCTGGGAACAGCAAGGTGCCCACAGGTTCGGCATCTGCTGAGAGCCTGGTCTCTGCTTCCCAGTGGTGTGCTGTGGCTACGAGCTGCAGGGGGGAGGGAGGCTGTGTTCTCCCAAGGCAGGAGTGACGGAAGGGGTGAAAGGGGGGTGAACTCCCTCTGCTAGGCCCTTGTACAAGCATACCTAATCCCATTCATGACTCAACAGCTTCCTAAAGGCTACACCTCACAACACTGTTGCACTGGAGATTAAATTTCAACCTGGATTTTAGAGGGGACACAAACAGTCAAACCACAGCATTAAGATGATAAATGAGTTTATTCCTTTAAAGCACATAAACTGCTCCTTGCCCATAGTGTATCTGCAGGAAATGTTTACCAATTGTTATATTTCTCATAATCATAAACAATGCTTCTATGAACATCTTTGCAGTTAAATTCAGGCTGTCTCCCTGATAACTTCCTTGGGATTGAATCCTGGTCATAGTTTCAACAAGGTCCTGTATAGGATTCAAAGCAGGAAATGACCTCATTCTTCCAAATGTCAAAATGATAGCCAAAATGGAAGAGGAAGTGGCTTAATTCAGGAGAGCAGGTGCCAGAGAGCACACCCGTGGCTCCCTGGAGATCACGGGGCCCTGTGGTGTCCTGAAGGAGCCCTGTTTCAGGAGCAAGTGGGTAGACCGGGCATCAGGCCACACTCCCCACTGTCCCGCTCGGGCTGCGGGACTCACTCCTGCCTTGTTTCCGGGATAGGTGGCAACAACAGGGCACCCACCTTTGCCTTCTCCCAGGACCACGACGTGATGAGGCTCCATCAACCCCAGGACCTATTTCCCTTACTCTGCCTAGTCCTGCCCAGTCCCCAGCTCACGTCCTTCCAGGTGGCTTCTCCCACAGCTCATGGAGTCCACACCTCACTGTGATATCTCTCCCAAGTGGGCATAAGAACGCAGACTTCAGGACCAGAGTGGGACTGGTAGCTCCTAGGTTCGTGCTGGGCAGGATCTGTCCTCGGTCAGCCTGTGTTGTCCCCAGAGGATTCCTTGATGGTGGGAAGATTCATGGTGTTTTGAACCAGCTGGGAATTTGGGCAGAGGTCTCCAAAGGCAGCTCAGACATGGGGATATCTCCATGGGGATATCTCTAAACCCTTCTCAGTGTTGGTCACTCCCTCCTCTGGGCCACCCTGCACCTGGATTTTACTTCCATATCAAAGTACACCTCTTCCCTCCTGGGCCATCTCCTCCCCTGGGTGGATGGTCTCCTGCAAGCATGGATGAGAGTCGTCTTGATTCGCCCAACCCGCATGCTCACCTGCAGGGCCGCCAGCCCAGGCTCCCGCCCCAGGGGCAGGCAGCATGCACACGCCATTCCATGTTAATCTTGCTCCCTGTGGTTGGGCAACAGGGGAAGCACTGATTTTAGTGCTCAATAAACAATTTGTTAAACTGAAATGAAATTCAAGAGAAATCTTCTTCACTTCTTGCTCTTTTCCTTGAGGGTGGAAGTTAGAACCAAGATCCATTCGAGGGGAAAGGCCCTGTCGTATTACAACCACTTCTACTTTTTTCTTTCACTCAACACTTTTAGGTGGCGACCAAGGAGACACAAGAGCAGTGTCCCCTTGCCGAAGGTCTGCAGGAGTTATCACTGCATCCCTTGAAGTGCAACACTCAGAAGTATGGCTTTAATCACTGTCAACAGTGACCAGTGGCATCAGCAATAAATGCCCAGGCCTTGCCCTGGGCAAATGATCAGAAACCGAGTCAGGAAAGAGGCTGGTGGTGGAGGGAGGAGCTTGCTCTGCCCTGGAGAAGGAACCCAGAGCCCACCTTGGCTTGGCACCCTGTCCTGCAGCCCCAGTTTTCTCACCTGTGAATCATGTCAATAGAGCTGTAGATTAGTGGTTTCTAGACTTTTTAAAAAAATAGAAACTTTTAATCCACCAAATTAGTACATACAAGAACTCCAATATTGGAAAGACAAATCTGTCATTCCCATATATAAACATATATGTTCAATTCAAAACATTTCTTCTGGGCCAGGGGCAGTAGCTCACATCTGTAATCCCAGTGTTCTGGGAGGCCGAGGAAGGAGGATCGCTTGAGCCCAGGAGTTTGAGGCTAAAGTGAGGTATGATGACTCCACTGCACCGTAGCCTGGACAACAGAATGAGACTCCGTCTTAAAAAAAAAAAAAAAAAAAAAAAAATTCTTCCAGATTGAGGCCATGGAGAGTGGTGAGGGTGCTTGGCCAAGCAACACAAGCGACCCGGGGACACGAGGGCTGCAGGCAGCTTGGCCACTAATTCATCCTCCCTTTTTGTTCTGGTAGGTACAATTAAGAAAGTCTTCACCCAGGTAAACTGCAGAAGTTCGTAGTTAGTTGTTTCCACTTCCTGTGGCTTTCCTTTGCAGAACGTGGATTCTCCACTTAAATGAATCCTGAAGCCTGCAAAGCTAGGAAGAAAGTTTTATTTTCATCATCAATGCTATCCAACGGCTTGAATTTCTTACAAAAAATTTGACTTGCAAGAGTCCCACAGCAGCAGCCAGAGGTCCACAGAGAGCTTCGGCACTGCAGGGGCGTGTGGCCGTGGGTGACCCGCTATGTTTGGATTCCTTGGCTGTTGCCTAACCTGCTCCGGGGAGCCAAGGGCAAGGGCAAGCTTAATCTTTTGTAAATTCTGATGGGCGTTTGGTAGGTGCCTGGTTCCGAGAAATTATTACTGCTCTTCTCGACTGGGGCTTTGGACCGGGGAGGGGCAGGTGGGTCAGAGGTGTGGGTACCACGACGTTTCACCACGCTGGACTCTGAAGAATTTGGAAGTGGAAGGAAAGCAGTGACACAGCTGGGTGTTTATTTGCTTACTTATTTAGAAATAAAAATGAATGCTGCTGAGAAAACAGCCTCCCTAACAGCAGCAGTGCTCCAGCATCAAAAAGGCCAGGATCGCGTTTAGCCTCTGCATCAGGGACTTGCTTCAGGGAGTTCAAAGACACACAAAGAGACAGCAAGAGGGGCTTTCGTCTGGGGTCTGTGGAGTGTAAAAGTCGGCAATGGACACGTGGAAGAGTGACGCCATTTTTTTATCACAACAGTAAAAATATAATTCACAAAATAATCTGAGTACACCCTGGAGGGAGCCCGGGGTTTCTCAGGGTGCTGTTTGGCAGCCTTGGAGCCTCTGAAATGACTTTGCTCATTTTGACCAGAGGGCTCCGAGGGCCACTGAGGCAGGTGTGTGCGTGAGACAGGTGAGACGGCAGCGCTTCCTCAGGGACTTACAGCCTGGGCCGTGAACAGGGGAGACTCTTCTGTCCTTTGTGGAGAATGTGGACTTTTAGTGGAGCTCCCTCAAAATCTCTTCTTTGAAAACTAACACATTGTCTCTGGTTTAATGCTTTCGATTGCCTCTTGGATTGTAAAAATCTATTCGGTTGCTGGAAGTTCGATCCCAAATCCGTCCTGGGGTCCAGGTGGGTGAGTCTTGCAGAGAGTGCAGCCAGCACTGTGATCTCAGAGCACCCGGCACAGCTAAGGAATTTGGCAGATCTGAATTCTCTCTTTCAGACTGCTGGGAATGTGTCCAGCTACACTCTGCAACTAGTTTAGAATTTGTAGATTTTTTTCCCCAGTGAAGGACAGGGGAGGCGC
>RJWJ010048798.1:0-10469 GCA_004363605.1 Indri indri | reverse complement strand
TCAGTTCTGTGAGCTGAGCTTCAGCGAATTAATCAAATCCAAAGAGGGGAATGGTAGAAGCCCAACTTGAAGCTGGTTGGTCAGATGTTCCAAAGGCCTAGACTTGTGACTGAGGTTTAAGGGCTGGGGGAAAGTCTTGGGGACTGAGCCTTCAACATGTGGGATCTGATGCTCTCTCCAGGTAGACAGTGTCAGAATTGAATTAGAGGACACCAAGCTGGCGTCCACTGCAGAATTGATTGCTTGCTTGGTGATGGGGAGAAATCCCCACATTTTGTCACAGACGTCTTCTGTGTTGATTGCTGTTGCATTGGAATGTGAACAGAGGAAAAAAAAGTTTTTTCCTAAACACCCCCCAAGTATCACATGTCGAACCACAAATGCATTCATCCCTTCATTAATCAACCCAAATTCCCAATTAGCTACCATACCAAGATGTGCTATCATAATCTTTATAAGCTGCTTCTCAGAATGCAATGGTGATTACTCATGATTCTGCAAAATGTGGACAGTTGATTTTTCCAAGGATGGGTATAACCTCAAGTAACAAAGAATAGTACTGATCATCAGAGAAAGTATCAGGGCTAGTTAACAGAAAGTAGAAAGCATGATGTCAGTGAAGGCAGAACATGAATAAGTCACTGAACATTTATCAGGTAACAGGCAAAATGAGGAGAGACAGAATACTTACATTCTTGTGACCATAAAAAAGAAATAAGCCAAGATAAAAGTTGGAATATGACACAGATGGTTCAACATGCCCCTATTTCAGTAGTCCCAGCAATGAAGCTTCTTCTGAATGCCTAAGACATTATAATAAAATATAATTTACAATTTTTTTTGCATAAAACCCAAAAGGTCAGAAGGATATGATTTTTAAAATACATAAAAATAAGCAAATTCTGAGAGATGTGGACCACAAAAAGGTCAGACTTTTGAAGGTACTTAGTGAAACGATGCACCTAGTACATAACTCGATTCTCTAGTGACATACATTTATTAAATCATAAATGAGGATCCATTTTATCCCAGACACTATTAGGTATTATAGGAAATGGCAGATTGCAAAAATCGCCATAATTCTATACCACTACCTGTATCTACACCCTTTGTAATGTGACTGTGCGGCTTGTCCCACCCAGAAGTAGAATATATTTCCTTATTCCTTAAATCTGGGTTAGCCTTGGGACTAGTTTTGGCACTAAATGTAGAATAAGTGGTGGTGCATTGGCCTCAAGAGCCCTGCTGCTGCCCTGTGAGCCAATCCAGGCTAGCTGCTGAATGACAGACCCATGACCCAGTTGCCCTCCCTACTCCAGCTGCCAGCCACCCAACAGACACATGAGGCCATCCTAGACCAACCAGTTTCCCACTGGCCTAACAGCTGACTACAGACACATGAGCGAGCTCAGCCCAGAATGACCCAGATCATCAGAATGACTTGTAAGCAATACTAATGCTTATTGTTTCAGTTCCTGAGTTTAGAGGTGGTTTGTAGTTAGAAGTAGCTGATATAAGGGGACACAAAGCTGGACTAAACCCAGTCCCTATCCTTGAGGAGTACACAATGAACTACCTATTGAAGCTGACAAAGTACACTGCTGATCTTAATAGAATGCAGAACCCTAACAAAGGGTGTGCTTGATAGTTTCCACACACCTCTCCAGTTCTCCCATCTTCTCTACCTGGCTCTCTGCTCCAGGAGTTTGACCCTGTATACACTACTACGTGAATGGGCTCTTGTGTCTTCTGGTTGGGCTTGACCAATGGAGAGAATGAGCAGATCAGGAGAATGAGGCTAGGCTATTTATTCCCTTGGGTCATTCTCTGCATGGCCACCTTCCATAGACTCAATCCCTCTCAAGGTGACCCTTTCCAAACGGCTCACCTTAACAATTTCTGGTAACTACTCAGTCTCCTTCCTCCTTTAGACCACTCTACCGTCTCCTATAGTTTCCCCATGTTCAGCGCACACTTTTGTAAATAACATCTTTATAAAACCCTTCTCACATTTTTGTAATTTGAATGTGCCATCTGTTATCTGCTGAGACACTGACTGATAAATTTCCCACCTGAGGAAATGTTTGGGGAGAAATTTGGGAGATCATGTATGCCACAAATAACATGATCATGAAAATAAGGAACTTTAGTTGTGTATAAAACTGTTATAATACCTTGTGCCTGCATGCTCAGAACTGCTTACTGTGGTCCGGTGGGTGTAGACAATAAATCATATAGGTGTAGATCCATGTAGTCTCTCTTGCTGTTTTCATTGATCACTGCCTAGAGGGAACCACAGCCACAGAGAAACTCACTCTTCTACTGCTCCTGTAAATGGGCCTAAGATGGAAGTGAGGTTGGCATCCTGCTGCTTATAGCATTCTCCCAGCTCTTACCACATCTGGAAAGGCTGGGAACAGACAATTCAATGGGAGAGCAGAAACAGAGAATCTATAGCAACCAGCTCTCAGACACCAGGAATTGAACCCATCTTCAGTTCTTGTGGTTCCATATTTTAAAAATGACTATTCTACCTCCAGTAACTGCCCTCTAACTAAGAAAATGGCTTCATCCTTTCCCTATGTGCTTGGAACAATCCTTTTACGGTTTCTGTGTAAATGTGGCCAACCCATAACTTATTTTCTCTACAGTATGGAGGAAGCTGAACACAGACGAAGTAATCTACAATTAGACTAAAATACGTGGGGAAATAGGGTATTGCCTGCTCCTTAAGACAAATGTGCTAGAATTTAACCCATGACATACAGGAATTTAACCACATGACAACATCACATGGACAACACAAACAGCACAGGCAGATCCAATGCAAGAGCAAAATAAACCTTCCCGTTACAAGGAAAATCACAAGAGCCCAAAGAAGTTTGAACCTCAGGAGCGCTTCATATCCTGGGCATAAACCATGCATGCACACACACATGATGTCATGCCACAGTCAACCCCGACAGCCAAGACCCTTGAGCGTATTGCAGAGAGTAGCTAGTATGGCTGTTATCAAAAGACCCACATGTGTTTTTGCAGATTCAGTATTATTTTATCAAAGTATTATCTTATCAAAAATATTGCTTTACCTCCTCTTTCTTTTTGAGCCAAAACCAGAATGGCTTTCTTGGCCTGAACCCTGTTTCCTCTTTTGTGCCATAGGCAGTTTCCCACCTGATTCTGTCTCCTCTGGCCTGCTAGCACCTCTAACACTTCCTGAAAAACACACCAGTATGTCCTAAGTGTTAGTCCTCTTCATTTGTAAAATCCAGGCTTCCTGAACCCCATTAGCGAGTGTTCTGGACCCAAATTTACCTAATTGTTTGAGAGAAAAACTATTATATCTATTTTACAAATGAGGAAACTGTAAGTTCACAAAAGGCTTAAATAACTTGTCCAAGGTAACACAGCTAATATAGCAGTACAGAAATTTAAACTCCTACTTCTTAACTCTAGAATCCATGTTCTTAACCACTATGCAACACTTTCTGGTTCTTCTCCTTGCCCACTTTTAAGTTTCCAAATAATTTTAGAAACATTTTTCAGTCCTAAGAGAAAAAAATCGGCATTTTGATTGGAATTGCCATATATATATATATATATACACACACACACACACACACAAAATTACCTTGGAAGGAACTAACACTTTTACCATATGAAGTTGTCTAAACCCAGAGTTGGTAATTAAGTTTCACAAGGCATGCCTGTTTCACCCCTGCTAAATTGTAAGCTTAGATAAGTGATCACGTCTTCTTCGTACTGCAGGGAGTCGTCACTGCACCCTGGTTTAATGAATGGCCTTTACCCTCAACTAACCCTCTTCCTCATTAACTGAACCCACAAAGACACTTGTCGGTCTTAGACATTGCCCATACCACCCACTCTCCACAGTACTCTCAAGAGCCGTGGCTTACTAGGTTGACTGTGACATGACATTAACTTAACCCTTGACTCACTTTGACTGATATACCCTCAAGCATATAATCAATGTCTTCCTTCCCTGTTGATGAATTTTGGCCTGAAGTGCTATCAACATGGATTTCAGTTTCCCAGAGGAAGACATTAAAAACTTTGCAGATTGTTTGGTTTTGGGTTGCTAATTTCAAAATTGCTGAGGTATTATTTCCAATCTTAATTAGATCCTCCCAAAATTCCCTTTCAGTCTCAGTTCTTGGCTTACCTTGCCTCACCTCTCACTGATAATCCTTTATTTCTTTGAGACATAGTCTTGCTGTTGTCCATGCTAGAGTGCAGTGGCATCACAGCTCACTGCAATCTCAAACTCCTGGCCCCAAGCAATCCTCCCACCTTGGCCTCCCAAAGTGCTGGGATTACAGGTATAAGCCACCACACCTGGCCTGTTAGTCCTTTAAAACAAACTCAAGTATCTCCATCCCTCCACTCCACACCCAAAACAACACCTGCAATTAGACACGTTTCTGTCTTAGCTCTCCAACGACCTGTATGTTTGTCACAGCACCCATACGAACACTTAGGATACAATGAAATGCCTGGAAGCTTACAGTCTGGTGAAGAACATACGCCTTACTCATTTTCTATATCCTGATACAATGCTTGATTTAATGACTTAGAACCAAAGGCCCAGGAAACCACTGTGAGAACAAGCCAGGAGATGGAGTTGCTTGAAGAGTAAAGTAAGGTAGGAATCTTTAATATGGGAAGAGCAGATTAATAAAAGAACATACTCTGAGCCCAGAAAACATAAAGCAGCCTAGTACAGCAGGAATAGCATGGACTAGGAGTCAGAAACCTTATTTTCTGCTATACCTACACGAATTGCCTCCCTGTGATCTTGGGAAAGTCATTGTTTCCAGTTATAAAAATATTTAACATGTTTTTAACCAGTCTCTATCAATACGTCCCCCACCCACTCCTCTTTGGCTGTCATAACCCAAATTTGTTACAAGCTATACTTCACTGATTACAAAAATAGGCCGGTGTGGTGGCTCACACCTATCATCTCAGCACTTGGGAGGCCTGTCTCCACAAACATGTGAAAGAAAAAAGTCTAATGGTTCTCCCCACACTTACATAACCACATTCAAATTCCTAAGCAAGGTAAAATAGAAGCCTTCAAATTAAAATTTCAAATTGGTAATCGTAACTCCTACCATACACTCCATTCCACCACCAGACATTGTACAGGAAACTGAAGCAGAGGTTAAGTCACGTAAGCCGGGCCACACTACTACCCAGGCAGTTTGGCTAAGCTGGTGCTCTTAACCACAGCATGAGGCCACCCAATTAATGTTCATTCAACTCTACCAGCTGATGTGAATTCCTGGTCAATCTCCTGGGATTCCTATGAAGCCCTGTGTCAAACATCGTTTCTAGTAAGTCTGATAACCTTGACCTGTCACGCCTGGTGCCACACCTACTGACCCACAGTACTTTTGTTTCACAGTACAAAATCAGTAGGGACACCATTTTTTTTACAAAAACAAGATCCACATGTTTACTCATCAAATACTCAAGCCTATCAAGTGCAGGGAATTAAGCTAGATATTGGGGACACCTAGCCAAACTATAATATAGTAAGCCAAACACTGTTGAAGGCAACAATAACACATACAAAAAAATTTGAGCAGTTACTGCTAAGGGTCTAATAAGAGCAGGATCCAGCTGTGTTACCTTGAGGTGGTGATGTCTGTGCCAGAGCCAACACTGGAGTACAAGTGAAGGGAAAAGTTTATAGAAAGGCCTTTCTTAAGTACTACTTAAGAAATTCCACACTTTTTGTCAGATTAGATATGCATTCTTCAAGGACTCTGGCTCCACAGTGGACAAAAGATAGACATACCAGTAAGGACGCCTGTGGAGTCCACATCACAGACAGCAGCTTAGACATGTTTGAGAAGTAAAACAGCAAAATTGGCAATGAATTAAGTGATGAAGTGAATAAAGGTATAGAAGAAAGGCTAATAATCATCATAATCGTAACTAATCATTACTCTTGAATTCCTCCAAGGCACTTAATTTTTTTTGATAGTATGATCATCTGTGTCAACTTGAATTCAATCCTATGAACTCTTGTGTGCAAACTGAAAAATGGAAAATGGCAGACTTTTACAAAATTTGTTGTGAAATTCCAACTGTTTACTGAAGATGTGTATGATCAAAAGAAACATCTAAAGTAGAACAGGCAGTATACGTATATCCTTTATCCTTTAGTATATCCTACACCTGTAGAAACATTTTTAAAATACTAGCTTCAATTTAAAACTAAAGTTTGCAAAATTTGTTCCAATGTATTCCAAAAGTAAAGCTGAAAAGAGCAGCCTTGTAAAAAAGCTAATACCTAACCTTAAAGGCTTCCGCTACTGAAAAAAAAAAAAGCTAGATTACAAAAACCCATCTCAGCATGCTTTTCCAAAACAAATTAGAACTTCAATTTCCAAGACTCTTTTGAAAAAGCACCATTAACACAATGCAAATCAGAACATCTAATAAAATTAACAACAAACCAAGGCAATCCTGTTACATAAATTAACCCATTTATTACAGGCTAGTCATGTCTGCAAAGGTGAGCTTCTACTGGTCTTTCAATTCCTTCAGTCTTCTGATGGCGGACTTTACTGTGACAGCAGAAGTGGTGCTGGAAAGAAAAATTCAGTTTCCAATATAATTAAGCATGTTAACGTATGAAATGGCTAGTAAGTAAATCGGCCTCATTTTCATGTCACAATCATCAGAGCAGTCGATAGACTGCTGTCAATGCTTTTCTGCAGTTAATCCAAAGAGTCAACTAATATTAGACTACTGCTCAGAAATCAGTGGCTTCTAAACTACACGACGGCATCCTTTAACAGCTATGTCTTCAGGCTCTTGCAGAACTATACATGCAATCTCATCCATGTGATTTCTCAGACAGGAGTATAAAAAAACTAAGAGGCCAACCTAAACTTATTAAAAGGGAATGGATAGAATATCAGAAGAAACTAATAAATTACAAGATGGTCCAATAAGAGATATCAAGAAAACAATGTTTAAGGCAATAGAGCACGCTAAAGTAACTTTTGGAAAGACAGCTATAAAAATTACTACAAAATTTATACCACAAAATTCAGGAACTGTACCTGAAAAACATATCACCATCCCATATGGTGGGTATATGAATGCTAATTTGCCTTACTATCAGAACCAAGAGCACACCCTTGTCCCCATTTTCCCTTCTGCCCTCAAAAACTCCCAAAAGATGCTTAAATATATATCCATATTATCACTTCAAATTTCCCAATATTTTACCCTGCTTCAGTTTAAACTGAAATTAACTAACCAACTTTAAAAAACTCAATTCTTTAATCACAGTAGCCATGCATCATTTTACGTGTGGCTAGCTAGTGTACTGGACAACACAGGTCTAGACGTTGGCTAGAGGAAGAACACTTCAGACCTCTGAGTCAACAAGGAATTCCAAGGTTAGAGGTCTTTCACAGTGGCTTTTGTTTCCAGAAATGGGTAAGTTTAAGAGTCAAAGCAAGCCCCAACATAGATAGGTTTATTTCAACAGCATCACCTGGTCCTGTCAGGGTCACAAACTTTAAGAAGTCCAACCCATACTGTTTAGAATGACAGAAGTGTGGTGGCCTCAAGTTTCCAAATACAGTTTTAAGCTGACTTATTTTAACTATTTTTACAAAAACCCGCATGCAGTCTAAAGCAAGGTTCAAAACAGACTCAGCCCCACTAATGGACCTGCAATGATGACGATCCCAATGACTGTAGGATTCTAAAGTTAATACATGAATCAGATTTCCAACTTTCATTGCACTAGTTTTGTTTATTCTGTGAATAACTGAAAATAAACCATAATTCGAGAGTCCTGAAAATAACAAAAGCATCCTTACTTTCTCAAGTCTTGCACGAGTTAAAACTAGCCCACCCAGCGTCAAGCCTGGAATCTGGCCCTACGTGGTCCACACACTTCCAAATACCACAAAAAAATGGACTCACTTGTAGGTCCAGGCACCACCAGCTACTGTTTTCATGCAGGAACCACAGTGCCAGATCCCCACAGCTCGTCTCTTCATCTTGGTCTATAAAAGAGAACCAATTTTCACCATGAACCAAATAACAATCTTTCATCTTACAAGCATCCAGGAGTCTGTTACACAAGAAAGCCAAAGCTGGTGTGTTTTATGAAGTTAAGGTATGTTTATAATCCCCTGAAGTTCACGAAGAGAAAAAGCTGGACTCTTCACGATATTACTAGGGATGTTTAAGTCCCCCTTCCCTAACGAAAAACAAAAACAAGGATTGCCATAAGGCTGTACTTTGCACATAGTAAACCCCCCAACTTTTATTAAACAAAAATCCCTAGCACGTTATTTAGAAGCAGACTTGACATCTTGGGGATTGGTACAGAAACATCAGCAGACAAAACTGATGGAATCATTTCCCACAAGTCAGGTCTCGCTTAGAATGGGGCTCTCTCTGCCAGATATTTTTGTCCTTTAGTTGCTAAGTGGTTTTAAGAGAAAAACGTTTCACAAAACCTAAAGTTACCCCTTCAACATTGTTATCTCGTAGCTGATAATCAACAGTACGTGCAATGCTAACTGCTCACCAGCACACGGTTTATAAATTAACTTAAAGAAAGGCCTCACTTCGGAAGGAAACCTGCCGTCCGCCTCTCTCCCCCCACCAGAGACCACCTTACTTTGCCACAGAAGGAGCAAGTGTACTTGGCGTGCTGGCTGATCTCAATTTTCTTCACCATTTTCCGAAGGGAGGCACCATAGCGGGTCCCGTATTTACCGACGATTCCGACCTTCTTGGTGCGTTTAGCCTGTTCAGAAACCAGCGATATTTAAAATGAGCTGGGACCCAAGTCTGCGCCTCCACACACCGTTCGTCCACCTCACCCCCGTCGTTACCTAGTTTTCCCTAAATTCCCCCTTTCTCCGAAGGCTCCATGTTAACCCGGCCCGGCCAAGCCGCATCCCCCCCTCCGCCTCGGGCTGCGTCCGCGAGTGGTGTCTCGTGCGAGGGCACGGAGACCAGGGAGGACACGGGCCAGGGCAGACGAGCAGAGGCGGGTACAGGCGAAGAAATCAAGAAAAGGACAGATGCGGTCGGATAAAAATCTAGGCCGCACGGGGAGCCACACTCACCATGCCGCCAGCAACCAGGTCCGAGCCCGGAGAGGAAGAGACGCAGTGCGCAGGCGCAGTATGAGGCGGAGGAGCGGAAGTGGAGGCCGGAGGCCTAGCTAGCAACTGAGCTCTATGGTTGGGAGGTTTCCCGCAGTTCTGTTCTCCGGGAGGCGGAGCTCCCGGCGGCCTCTTGTGGAATGTATTTGGGGGCGAGAAGTCTCTCCCCCAGCTTCACTCGGGTTCACAAACTCTAGCTACGCACACGCACATTATCTTACATATATCACAAAAGCCTGCAAAGCAGGTACGAATTCTTCCATTTTATGCACAGGGAAGCTGATTCAGATTTTAGGTGATTTGCTTACTGGGACTTGGCTTAGAGAAGAGCTCCCAGTCTTAAGTCTTTAACTCCAAATCTCATTTCTTTCGGTTCTCTATCCTTCCAGCTCTCTCCAGGGGGTCAGCAGGAAAAAGCCAGATTTCCAGCTGAGACGGGAAGTAGAAGGTGTGTTCCGTGACTAGGCACATGGTGTTATTTCCTTGTGTAGAACACACTAGAAAGTTTGCTGCCTCTTCTCAGGGAGTGGTTAGGCCAGAAGAGAGGAAGCTCAGAGAACTGCTGGAATCAAAGTGTAAAGAAGAATCCCTGATTTAAGGACCAAGAAAGACCATGAAGCCTGAAAGGCACCGTGGGCTACCTGGCTGTGTTTCCAATCAGAGCTCCTGTAACAAGTAGGTTCAGTTCACAAAGCTTAATATTAAGTGTCTCAAGATAAATTTGCATGTGTTTTTCACAATTATATTAAAAGCAACTTGCAGACAGCTGCACACTTCATATGGTTACAACCTTTGAATCCTTCATGATTTGAATTCAGTACTGGAAGAATCACGGCTCCTCAGGGGCAGCAGAAGCGGTAATGATAATACCAGCTGGCATTGTCGAAAGACAACATATTGTAGGCACTGAGTGTTTTACATGGATGTTCTCATTTATTTTCATCATGATCCTTTATGATAGGAACAATTGTTATTAAGATAAAGAGAGGAAGTCTCACATAATGGTTAGGAACATGTGTGGGCCGCCTTGCCCTAAAAAAAAAAAAAAAAAAAAAAAAAAGAAGAAGGAACATTAGGCTCAAGAATCAGACTGGGTTCAAAGCGGAATTCTGCTACTTACCTGCTGTGGGACCATTGACAAATTGTTTTACTTTTCTTTTTTATTATTATTACTTTTTTTCTTTTTAAGGGGGACAGTTAGAAGAGGGGTTCAATTTCCTTTCCTTTTTTTTTTTCTTTTTTTTTGAGACACGGTTTCACTCTGTCACCCTGGCTAGAGTGCAGTAGTGTCAT
>RJWJ010048797.1:0-10475 GCA_004363605.1 Indri indri | reverse complement strand
AATTAATTGGACAGCTAAAAATATATAGAGAAAAAAAAAAATTAGCCGGGCATGGTGGCGCATGCCTGTAGTCCCAGCTACTCGGGAGGCTGAGACAGTAGGATTGCTCGAGCCCAGGAGTTTGAGGTTGCTGTGAGCTAGGCTGACGCCATGGCACTCGCCCCAGGCAAGAGAGTGAGACTCTGTCTCAAAAAAAAAAGATCAGAAGGAGCTAGCCAGACAGATGGCAGGGCAAGGAAGCGAGAGAGGGAGGGGAGGGCAGTCCGTAAGGAGGCAACCACTGGGGCAGGGGCAGGACCCTCCAAGGCGTCCCACTTGAGGACAGCAAGGGACTTGATTATAGGAGGGAACTTGCTGGAGTTCTGTCTGGCAGTAGGGAGGTCCCGTTCTAGGCCCACTCTGACATTCGTTGTCAACTGTGAGTCAATTAGCCTTTCTAGGCCTTGATTTTTTTCTAAAAAAACAAAAAAGTGGGCTTTAAACTTTAAAAGGTTATCTCTCGTATTCTGGTCATATAATCCTGTTTATCTCTAATATCCTATAATTCTATGAAAAACAAGCAATATTTAGTTGGTAGAAATCTGAAACTTACTAATATTTCATATTCTCATCAGTGATCTCTTCCATGGCCCGTCGTGGAGCCTCTGTTGAAGTTCATTCATGGATTTATTGTCTCTTTGAGTCAGCAAGCTTTATTTTTTTCAGTGAACACAGACTATTACTATCTCCTTTGCATGTCTCCAGATGTGTGAAAGTGTTTACAAGACAAATGAGGCCAATTACTTAATGGCAATTACTTAATTACTTACCCTAGCGCTGGTTTTTCAAGAATATTCTTGTTAGGTATAAAGGATATTTTTGTTATTATTTTGCCTCATCCCACTCAATCACTTATGCAGAGCATTAAGTTCAGGTGACATTACGTTTAGGTATAGTGGGGGAGCAGGAAGCAGCCAGCTCCTTAGGAATAAATTGGGTGAGGATGTCCCCGATTAACAGAGTACGGTCCACTAAGACTAATGTCACCGTAACACACATAAAGAGAGGGAAATAGAATCCCACGTAAGGAGATGACTGGCTTCTTAAGATGCAGCACACGTGGCTTAACAGGTCATCTAAAATAAGATGACGATGCGTCAGTAACAGTGTTCTAGAAAAAGCTAGCATGGTTAACCTGATGCGTGGATTTAGCTGGGTTATGAGTGAGCCTCTCATTCTCTTGAGCAGTTGGGGAAATGCTCCTGGAAATGTTGGCATCTGTTTTGGACTTCAAAACCTTACTTAGTAGCATTTTGAAAACCAAACAGTTCCTGAGTGCCTGCCTTGTGCAGGGCAGCGTGCCGCATGCTTTACACACATACCTGGTCAGGGGGAGGCTCAGGAGGAGAACTGCTGGGGAAAAGAGATGAGGAAAAGGTAGAGAAACTTTGAGTATTTTAACAAGAGAATAAAAGAGTGGGAGGCTGACTTAATAGCTCTGATATTTATGAAAGTGCATAGTGACTCTTTCCTAGTTTATAAAATGAAGGGAACTAAGGGGAAAGTTGCTTCCAAAGGCAGTTTGAAGACTGAGGGTTATTAAATATCAAAATGATATATCAAGCATGGATTGTGGAATGTTTTATAAGCATGCTCTTTTAAAATAGGCATGCATTTATCTGCCTGGAGTAGGGGTTGGGGGATAATATAATAGAGTCCCTTTCAACTGGATGATGTCATGAGTACAGTTCTAATTCAAAAAGCACTTGTCCTAGGAGAAAGCATTATTGCTTGTTTTGTGCTCTCGGAGAGTCCACTGGGAAACTCCTGTGAATCCAGCTCTAACTCGACAATCCCCAGGAAGGCTGTGAAATTCCCAAATAAGCTAATATAATATTCCATTTTGCATATTTGTATCTGCTTTTTTGTTTATTTGTTAAATATTGATGTGTTTCCTCTGGAAAACTCAATGTCCAAAATTCTAACTCTATCCATTTAATACCATCACTGATGCTGAAAGACAAAATTCTAGATTTTTGTGGGCAAAGTTTTAACTGTGAAAATTATAAATAGTAGGGTACTGTGAAGATTTAAAATATCTCGCTTAAGATATCTTAAATTCCATTATGCCCAGCCTATTTGATATCGGATTTGTTTTGATTGTTTTGTTGTTGCTCTTGTTATTAATATTAGCGTTGTTTTTAATGTAGAGATAAATTTATGTAAAGCATGTGGGACAAAAATTTAAATTCCTTCAAGTTCTTTTTCCATGCAGACTTCTAAAGAAAGCTATTTTTTTCTCCAAAGCTAAATTTAGAGTTTCAACCCTTCTGCCTGTTGAGTAAATAGCTTTCCATGAATTAGAACTAAATCCCTTTCCCAGAACATCTTTCTGGAGGAAGAGCATTTTGTCCTGACACAGTGTGTCTTAGGTTTGCCCTGCGACATCCAAAAAACCTCAGAAGCAGTTTTAGACGAAGCATATTTGCCTCCTGCTACTGTAATAATTACAGTAACATCCTTGCATTTTCTGCATGGCCTAGCAATGATTAGATTTTTACTGTAGCTGCTTGGATTTTTTATATTATTATTAATTCCCCTGTGTTTTCTGTTTTTGAAAAAAGAAGTCAAGGGACAACAATGGAATACCAACATTTTTGCTGTTTTCCAGCTTTATAAGGAGATTGTCTATTTGCAAAAGGAACACCCAGTGAATTGGCACAAAAACTATGCCATCGCCTGTGAGCGGATGCTACGTCTTCGGGAGAGAGATGCAGACCCTGAAGTCCTCTTATCTGAAACCATCAGACACTTCCGTCTCTACACTCAGAAAGCACAGAATGATCCACAGCAAGCTGATATTTTAGTTGCTCTAAAGCACCTAAGAAAAGAACTGCAAAGTCTAAGAAATATCAAAAATGTCTGAGACAGCAAAATATGAAAAACCTGCCTGTCAGTCAGCTTCCAAAATTCTGAAGTCCAAAAGTTTTTCCTTCAAGAAAAAAACCGTATAAAAAATTTAAAACTAAATCATCTCCCAGATAGAAGTAACATGGTACAGTAGTACTGTTTAATGGGATGTATATGTATGCAAAATTCTGTTTTGCAGAATTTGGTAATTCCACATTATCAAATAACATTTCAGTGAGAAGCTTTTGAAAAGTCTTCCTACTTCCACAATCTTTCACCAAATGACTGTGCTTCATTACATTCTAGAAGAGAATGAACTATGTTCATACAACAAAAATATCAACCATGAATCTTTTAAGGGCCATGCTTATCAGTTTTAAAGGTTAAATTCTTTTAACACCAGACCAAAGACATTTTCTTTCCTAAAAGTAAAACAGTTTTAAAAGGAATGAATCTCGTTACGCTTCAAGTTAGAGTACAGTTTTTTTAAAAGTAACTATAGTTGTTATATAATCTTACACTGCAAGCTGAAGTGAGTGGTATTTTGGAAAAAGTTTGGATTTCGTTGTCCTAGATAGTTCGCTGAAATCACTAACTTGACGCTTCCTTACTTCGGTTGCAGAAACTGGCAAGTAGACAGGATTTTTTTATTTACTTAATTAATTTTATATTTATGTTTTACCTCTATCTGGATTCACAGATCTAGGCCCAATAATTAGTAGGCTCCTGCTGCCAAAATGCAAAGAAAAAAAAAGGGCGGAGATGGGGGGGATGGGGAAGTGATTCAATAAATTCATTTCTGTTACAAGCATCTTTTATACATATTACTAAAGAGAACATAGTAAGAAATGCAAATAATAGTTCTTTATTTTATTATGACAGTTAATTAATAGCAACCTGTTTTAATGAATAAAGTCACTCAGAGTCCTTCAGCACTTCCTAAGTAGAGGCCAGAATCTGTAGGGCTTCTTTTCCCCCCAATTGTATAGCTCCTGGACTCCAAGCACTATATAGGCCCCTGTATAGAAATGCTCACTAATGAAGAGGGAGGGCTAGAAGCTTGTCTGCATTCAAAGATCACTGGTGAGTCATTCAGCAAGAAAAGGCCCCTTACCAGGAATAGTCACAGTTCCGTGGCATTGTACTAGCAAAAGGGTCTGATCAAAGGTCTCCTGTGGAGCTTGCATGGTTCCCTTTCATACTACGACCATAATTAAAACCACTAATTCTCTTTTAAAATGCTGCAGGATGCCATGTAGGCATCTGTCTGGAGTGTCCTTTGTGATGTCATAAGCTGTTAAGGACCAGTGCCGAGGGCTTTTGAGTGAAATGCCAGTCATGAAGGTGCTTCAAGACAAGGGTGCCTCTAAAAGCTTGACAGGGCCTTGACTGCACAATTCGAGCTGAATTTGCCCCTTGTCAGCTGCCAGTAAATAAATCTCAAAGGGGGAAAAGCTGAAGTTTCATTACCTGATCCGTGGGGCTTTGTTGGTTTTGGCATCACACAGGGGAAGCTCTTGCCCCTCCATTCTCTGGATTTGAAGATGTCCATTGGAGCCTGCAGAGCCTGGACAGGGTTCAGAGCGGAACCTTTTGAAGAGTGTCAATAGTTGTAACAGTTCAGCTGTTAGGAAGACAAATAAACGGAGGAGCTCATTAATCCGCTTTTGGCTCTCGGTGCCTTTTGCCCTTTCATCGCAGCCTTATTAGGCTCCTACTCATCTTGAACCAGAAGAAAATGAATTGAGGTTGTTGAGTACTAATTGGCAAAGACTTTTAATCGTGGGCCAAGAACTTTCACTGACTTGAAAGTCACTTCTCCACGGGGAAGAACCAAAAACCTGGTTTACCTTAAAACAAAAACCTGTTGGAGTTCAGCGTGGTGTAAAAATTTAAGGAAGCGTCAATAAATTGTCTAAGTTTATCCATTTGAAAGAAATCGTGTAAGGTTATGATTTCCACTTTTCTAAAAAAAATACAATAAAATTCAAATATTCCTTAGAAATGCATTGTCTTTATCGGTTCAGAAAAGAGATTGCATATATGAGGCGACCGTGTTTGCTTCTGGACATCTGTATGCAGGTATGTGAATATCCATCTCAGTGTCTGCATATGCATGTGGTGTGGAGGAACCTTCTTAAAAGGAATATTTCCTATTCCTAGCCCTAAGAAATGGCAAATAAAGTCCTCTTTTTGAGCATATCTGCTTTTTAAATTTGTGTCTATACTGTGGAGCTACATATGTGGCTGAATATGCTTTGTGTATTGATTATTATCAAACGGCACGTAGCTTGTTCCGTATGTGAGCAATGGTGGCTTTGGGCCACTCTCTTTGAGAAAGCAATGATATGATGGCCCAAAGTAAATAGGATCATAATGATTTAAATTTCTAAAAAACATTGGCAAATAAAAAAAACAGTAAACTAAGCTGAGATTTAGGGATGTTGGGCTTCATTCCCAGATCAACCACTTTGAAGAATCCTTTCCTTTTTGTGAGGTTAAACAAGTTGCTTTCTTTTTCTTTCTCTCTCCTTGGTGAGTGCACAAACACCCTAAAATCTGATCAGGCGGGGTTTCCTACAGTCTGACCCCCAACACTGAAGAGAATGTGAGGGAGGTGACTTCCCATGCAAGATTTGGCCAGTGTTCTCCCAGCAGTGTCCCAGGAGTGCCATGGCTTGGCAGGATGACAGGAACCCCACAAGGCCAACTTCTGCCTGGACCTTGGCCTGAGGAGCAAGCGGGAGCCGGCAAGACTGTCTGCCCCTCCGCATGCCGCAGTGCCCTGCTGCCCTGGCACCGAGGCTGCACACACCCGCGGGCAAGTGGAGAAGGGGATCGTGGCTCCCATGTTATCTAACAAACTACTGAATATGCCCCACTCCCTGTCCCTCGGATGGGATTCTGCTTGGTTCTTGGTATTGACTTTCCTTTTTTCTTTGTTTTTTAAAAGGACCCATTAAAAAAAAAAATTGCTTTTGTTCTATAACTCAAAATGCAGCCAAAATAGAAGGGAATCAGTTACTAGCGTACTACTTTGAAAGCTTCAAATAGAAATTGTGCAATGTTATTTCTACCCGTATTGTTAGTGTTTTCTGATGATAGAACCATGATGTTTAGCCTTTATGATATTTAAATCAAGCCCATTTTGAGTGTTAGGGTTATTTTTATGATACCCTGCTGATATCTTTAAGTCATCAGGCTAGGGTATAAAGAGTAGTTTTTTTAATTTACGTTTTAAAAGTTAAACATTGTGAGTCCTTAATCATAGTTCCCAGCAGTATTCCTCAGAATTTAAAAATGTTAATGCTTTTAATATTCGGGAAAAAAAATTTATACCGAAGGTCAAAAAAAAAAAAATGAATCCTGTGACAGCAAATGCTTTTATTCTGTTTTACTTGTGGTATGTTTTATAAATGCACCAACATAGGGTATTACTTAAAATTCTGTTCTTCTAACTGGCTCCAAGTCTTATGTTTAGGTCAAGGAAACAATTCCAGCTCAGTAGGAGATTGATGCTACTTTGTTCATCCTCCAGTTCTGTTGTGGATGTGAAACCATTTGAAAGCTGATGCTCACAAACAATGGAATAAGTAATGTTTCCTGGGATTCTGGGTACAGCTAAAGGCCAAGATCTTGGCGCAGCGTTACAGAGCAAACAAGGAGCGAAAGCTTTAGTAGTGATCATATTCGATGAAGACGTCATTGTCAGTACCCTCTAACGGTCTGTTTGATGTGGATCATTATGGATGGTGTTTTTGACAAGCTCCAGGAATAGTACAGTGCGCTTACCTGGACATAGGAAAGTAAACTAACAGGAATATATCCTGAAAAATGGGGTTTTCAGGAAAAAAAAAAATCCAATTGCTCTTCAGCAATGTAATATATATTTGATGGAAAGTCTATGTACTGGAAAGATGAGCTCATGTCATATTGAAAAACAAACGACCAGGCGGTGATGGTGGGAAGGACAGGGGAGGACAGAATGAGGTTCCAACACTGTACACGTGAAGCCAGCAGTTGTTGAGCTCAAAGTGGAGTTCTCTGGCTCTTTTCGGCAAAGCCTCAGGGTTATGGCTGAGGGTTAATTTTCAGCAATATAGACATTGTGGTCATATTAAAAAGTTGATATGATTGAGAAAGTTTCAAGATAAAGTCAAGAACACAAAGGCAAATAATTGGGCCACACTCCTATCGCCGTTATCCAGCTTCACAGAGCAACCAGCTAGTCTCAAGTCTTTTCGCACATAGTTGCTATTAGATGAGGATAATGTCGTTAAATTAAGGTGTAATAAAAGATAAATAGAAATAAGTCAAATCTAAAGTTTAATTGTTTAGAATTTGTTATAATTCTGGTATAAATTGGGTGGGGGAAGTACAATAGATAGAAATAGTACAATCTTTATATTGTTTCGGTTCTGTTCCCAGAAACCAAAACCACCTAGAGCTGGTGTTCAAGATTGTTCTGTTTGGTTCAGCCACTTTGTTTAAAATGTTAAGCATCCAGAAGACCTTTTTGAAGACCTATTAGTTTATGATTATATATCACATATATAGTTATATATTTTAGTTAAGATTTTGTATGTTCTATATCATAAACTAATAAATGGAGATTATGTCCTGTTTTTAAAATAACGAACCCTAATCATCTTCTGTTTAGAAGTGTTATCTAAAAGGAGTTTTTTGGTAATATAACCTTTTCAAGAAGACATTTAAGATTTCTCTCAGCTAAATGAAATATTCCCGTAGATGACTGAACTGGTAGAAATATCTTTAATAACTGTGGTTGTCACTCACATAAAAAAGTGTGTGCAATTAAAACCAAAAGGGGAACACTGCTTGTGAAATCAGACCCAGTGTTCTCATCCTGGATTATGGTGTTATGGAACCTAAATGAATCGCCCATTACCCTGGACCCTTGGGTACCATCTAAGACACAAGAATTCCCTGTGTTACCCTGGCATGCTACAACTTCAACTCAAAAACCGCAATAGTGGGTCCATTGAGGATTTTGAGGAGAGGGTAAAAGATACAAGGACTAGAATCTCCTTGTAATGTCTTCCCTCAAAATAGGTTTTGAAAGTGGAAAGAAAACATTACAAACTGTTTCATTATTAATGGTGCTTTTAGAAGTTAATATAAAAAAAAAACCGAGAGTGTTTTTAAGTTACTCTAGCGAAAGCTACAGATAATTTAAAGGGTGTTTTTTTATAAATGGAAGATGATCCATTTATCAAAAAACTAGGGTTCCTTTGATTGGAGAGTTAAGAGCCAGTCTAGCGGGTGAAAGGAAATTACAAAAAAAGTTTGCTCTTAGAAGAATGAAAGACGAAAGTTCAGTTGTGCGGAGGTTAAAAGAAGGAGGTTCACTGATGGAGAGAGTACTTGTACTTAGTGGTTGTTTTTATTTAATGTGTCCTAATTTTTCACTAAAATTATAGCATATCTATTCGATATGTGCACTGGTATCTACACAGTTAAGTTCCTCTTTCAGTGATCAGAATTTTAACAACTAACCTGTGCAGTCGCCTGGAGGTATTCACCTGGAGGCAGTTCCTCAACTTGCAGACGTGTGCTTATTTAAGGCAATTGTCAAACTGTGAGTCATGACGTCAATATAGTGGAAACTGACCAGCTTTTTCTTAATGAAATAGAATAAAAAATATCATAATGCATTTGAGGAAACAAGGGTGAGCATTGTTCCATGAAACTTTCTGTTTCATTTCTCATGTGTGTGTGTACACGCATGCATGTGTTATAACATATATATCATACTATGCATGTGTACACATGTAAAAAATTTACATATGAATCTATAAAGGTGTGTACTGAGTCACAGTATAAAATGTACTTCTTATTGTGGGTCACAGGAAAGATAAATTTGAAAGCCACTGGCTTGGGAGAACTTAACACCAGAAGGGTTAGTAAGGGATCATGTAGTGTAACTATCACAACTCATCTAGTTTAATAAATGAAGAAACTGAGGCCTCTACTAAATAAGTGACTTGATTAATGTCACACAGGTAGCTAGTGACAGAATTGGGACTAGAACATGTGCTCGTTGGCCCTACCTGGTATATTTTCCCCACTTCCATCCCAGCTAAATGACACCAGCTACATTCCACCATCAACTCCCTGACTCATTAAACTCTTCACATAATGAGGCTATGTTAAAATTATGGTAAACTTTTCTAGAGGTCAATGGTGTGTGAAATCAAGAACTATGTTGCAGAAAATTGCTTAAAAGCCATACACTGAACTTCTTCTCCTCCCCCTCCAGCCCTCCGCAGTGTAATTTTTTCTCCCCTCTCCTTTTAGACAGGGCCTGGCTTTTGACTGAGAATTTCCCTACCCATTCTGGACTTAGGAATATATACCTAAATTAAAGGGTTTTAGTGTGATAAGAAAAAAGTCACTTTGAAATACAGGAACTTATTAGCATAAATTACATTCCAGCTGAATCAGCTGGTGGCAACTCAATTTGAAAAATGTTGCACTAGTTTATATATTTCTTCTTCTTCCTAAGCAGAGTTCAAAACACAATCCTATTTCTATGTTTCACAGGAAGAAATATGTCCCAGCTCCACGGGAATGTTCATCGAGTTGGGAATCAGACTTTGCCTCAACTGCTCATAGTGTTGGCTTTTTTCATTAATATGTTGGTAAAACTGAAACCACCTAGAGCTGGTGTTCAAGATTGTTCTGTTTGGTTCAGCCACTTTATTTAAAATGTTAAGTGTTCAGAAGGCAGAGACCTCCTTCAAGACCAAAGTGTCTGATTTCCTAATTATGAACCTTACCAATTAAGTATGTAGGTGATAATGATTTCTTCCAAATTTGACTCTTGGTTATATGTATAATTTGCAAAAATACATACTATAATAATAGTAACAATAATAACTATTATTATAACAACTAATCTTGGTGACACTTATCCGTTGAATTGCTTCAGTGATTTAAAATCACCTAAATTTCCTTCATTTATTCTTGGAATTGGAAGTAATTTGGTCCTTCATCTTTGGGAGACAAATAAATTTAATACCTCTCACGAAACAAAGACCCCTTCTGATGTAACCGCACGAACCATGCTGCGTGCACTTTGTGCATTTGATAGAGACGTAAAGATGACCTATTTCACAGGGTTAGTATTTAATAGCACAATACTTTTCCTATTTTACTCGCCCCCTCTGGAACTAATAAATAGTTGATTTAAAGAGTCTAAACCTGTTAAATACTGTGAGCTAATTTGTACCAAACGCGTGATCCTATACAAGAATCAAACAAAACTAGAACTTTGTTTTAAAGCAATCCCATGAGATCCCATAATAATTGTGCTTTTATTGTCATGTAAAACATATGACCTGTTTGAAATTTAGGTAAAATAGAGATTCTATTTTCCCTTTTTATTATAGTGCACCTGGATTAAATAAATACCTTAACAAACACCTTCACCTCATCCCTTAAAGCTCCCATAGCTGTGTGCCTTCTGCAGGAAGTCACTGTGACCTCCCTAGAAGAGAGAGCAAACTCTCATTCGTATTGCCTGTGTGAAGAAGCACATGCAAGAGCATGGGCCTGGTGTGTTC
>RJWJ010048796.1:0-10474 GCA_004363605.1 Indri indri | reverse complement strand
CCACCTGCTCCTCACACATCACCGTGGTGGGGCTCTTTTACGGGGCTGCCGTGTTCATGTACATGGTGCCAGGCACCTACCACAGCCCACAGCGGGACAACGTGGTCTCTCTCTTCTACAGTCTCATCACCCCCACACTCAACCCCCTCATCTACAGCCTGAGGAACAGAGAGGTTCGGGTGGCTTTGGTCAAGGTCCTCGGCAGAGCTGGCTTCAGGTCAAAGAGATGACCTCTTTGCTGGCAAATTCTTTCAATTACATCAGAAACAAATAATGCCATTCTCATGCAAATTCATAAAGGGAAGACGGAAACACTTACTAACTCATTTTATAGAACCAGAAAAACCCTGATATCAAAACTTAACAACGATTTTATAAGAAGATAAAATTATAGATCCGTATTCCTCAGGAACATAGCTGTGAAAAATCCTGCAGAAGATAGTAGCAAAATATCCCATCATTATGAAACAGATAATCATGACCAAGTGAGTTTTACTTCAAGAGTACAAGTTGGATTTGCTATTCGATATTTGAAAATCTATCAGTATAATGCAGCATATGGACAGAATAAAAGGGAAAGCAAGAGGCTATCTCAACAGACACTGGAAAAGCATTTGATGACTTTCGATATCCAGTAATCTTACAATAAAAAAACTCAACAAACTACACATAGAAAGAAAATTCTTCAATATAATAAATAATACATACAAAAAACATACATCTAACATCAAACATAATGGGGAAAGATGGAATTCTTTCCCCTTTAAGACTGGGAAGAAGACAAGAATGTCTGTTCTTATCATTTTTATTTAACATTGCACTGGAGGTTCTAACCAGTAGATAAGAAAAAGAAATAAAGTCATAAAGATTTCTTCAAACTGTCTTCTTGCAGGCAAACTCATTGTATCATAGAAACTCAAAAAACCTACAAACTACTAGAACTAATGAATGAATATAGCAAATGTAGAAGACAAGTTCAATCTATTAAAAATCAATTATATTCCCGTGCACTATCAGCAAATAATTGGAATGTGACATTTTTAAAACAATAATATTTATAATAGCATCAAAAACCATAAAATAACTAGAAATAAATGTAATAAATGTGTGCAAGATTTTCACATTGAAACATACAAAAATTTTTGAAATAAGTTTTATTTTTTTAATTTCAGCATATTATGGGGGTACAGATGTTTAGGTTATGTATGTTGCCCTTGCCCCCTCCTCCCCCCGAGGTCCGAGTTTCAAATATGTCCATCCTTCGGGTGGTGCGCATTGCACTCTTTGTGTATGCATATACCCATCCCCTCCTCCCCCCCTCCCCCCTGCCCAACATCCAATAGATGTTATTCTTATATGTGCGCTTATGTGTTGATCAGTTAATACCAATTTGATGGTGAGTACATGTGGTGCTTGTCTTTCCATTCTTGGTATACTTCACTTAGTAGAATGTGTTCCAGCTCTATCCAGGAGTATACAAGAGGTGCTATATCACCATTGTTTCTTAAAGCTGAATAGTACTCCATGGTATACATATACCACATTTTATTAATCCACTCATGTATTGATGGACACTTGGGTTGTTTCCACATCTTTGCAATTGTGAATTGTGCTGCTATAAACATTTGGGTACAGGTGTCTTTCTTATAGAGTATCATTTGTTCTTTTGGGTAGATGCCCAGTGGGATTGCTGGATCGAATGGTACTTCTACTTGTATCTCTTTAAGGTACCTCCATATTGCTTTCCACAGAGGTTGCACCAGTTGGCAGTCCCAGCAACAGTGCATGAGTGTTCCTATCTCTCTGCATCCACGCCAACATTTATTGTTTGGGGACTTTTTGATAAAGGCCAGTCTCGCTGGAGATAAGTGATATCTCATTGTGGTTTTAATTTGCATTTCCCTGATGATTAGAGATGTTGAGCATTTTTTCATATGTTTTTGGCCATTATTCTGTCTTCTTTTGAAAAGTTTGAAATAAGTTTTTAAAATAAATGAGAAGATATACCATGTTGATGGATAAGATTCAAAATGATTACAATGTTTATTCTCCCAGAATTAATCTATATATCTGTATATTAATCCTAAATTAAATCCCAACAAGATTTTCATAGTAACTCACAGCATGAATCTAAAATCTATATAGAAATTACAAGTGTGACCTTGAATACGTTGACAATTGTGGGGAAAAAAAGAGCAAAGTTAAGGGACTCACTACCTAATTTCACAACAAAATAGAGTCCAGAGATAGCCCCACACATATTTAGTCAATTGATTCTCTCCAAAGGCTCTGCAGTCAAGGGGAAAGGTGAATCTATTCATCAAAGTGTGCTGAAGCAGCTGGATACTCTCTAAGAAAAATAAATTAACCTTGACCTACCTCAGACCATACACAAACATTAAGTTGAGACGGATCATAAACTTGAAGGTAAAATCTAACACTTTGAAGTTTTTAGAAGAAAACATAGAACCATGGAGTAGGCAAGAAAATGTTTAGCAAGGCACAAAACACACTAATCCTAAAACAATTGATAAATGAGACTTCATCATAATTAAAAACTTTGCTTATCAAAAGATACCATTAAGAAAATGAAAAGGCAAACACAGACCAGGAGCAATATTTTTGATTATATATCTAACAAAGAATTTGTATTCATGGCCTGGTGCAGTGGCTCACACCTGTAATCCCAGCACTCTGGGAGGCTGAGGCAGGAGGATCACTTGAGCTCAGGAGGCCCAGACCAGCCTGAGCAAGTGTGAGACCCTGTCGCCACCAGGAATAGAAAAAAATTAGCTGGGCATGGTGGGGTGCACCCATAGTCCTGGGTAGAGTGGCAAGAGATCACTGGGGCTGGACGATGCAGCCACACTCTCCTTAATGCACATTTTCAGGAAGGGTAGTGGGCCAGGTTGTCCCTACTGATAGTATCCAGGGAGCAAACACAGAATCCTTCAGCCACTGTGTTTCCCTCTGAGACCTTTTCTCCCTATAACAAAATAAACTCCACAGGAATCAAATATTTGAGAATTAGAAAAGCAGAAAGAATTAGAAGAGCAGAGAATTAGAAAGTACCAGAGAAAATTTAGCCAGTTATTTTTAAAAGATTATTCTGGGAAAAACACAACATCCAAAAGCCAACTGTAAAATGTTAACAAATTTACATAAAAATAAACAAAATACACAGTAAGAAACAAAATACGCAGATCCAATGTTTTACTCTTATTTATCAATGTACTTGAGATACTAGCAAATGCAATTAGACAGGAAACAAAGGAGAGTAATGCAATTTGAAATGTAGGGGTTAACGTATCATTTTGGGAGAAACTGGTTTTATGCTTAGAAAGCACAACAGATTCCACTAGGCAACTTTTATAAACATTGAAGATCCAGTAAAGGAGCTCAGTTATTTTCCCTAATCTTTCTTCTTTTTGTGTGGCTACTGAAAATGTTACTACCCGATACAGTGAAGTGTTTCCAAATTTGAAAACTATAAAACATCACCCACTTCTATGGCTCAAGCCACCCATTTCCCACATCCACAAACACAGGTTGCCTACTTTATTAATTTTAATATATTTTCCCATAGCTACTTGTTATTATTTCAAAGTATTACAGGGGTACAAATCTTTTTGGTTGCATGGATTGCTTTTATAATGCTCGAGTCATGGTTATTAGTGTGCCTGTCACCCAGATAGTGTTCATCGTACACGTTAGGTAAGTTTTCACCCATCCCATCCTCTCCCCTCCCCACTGCTTGATTTCTGTTGAGTTTTACTTCCTGCACTTTTAAGCATTAAAAAAAATATAGCTGCATACTATATACCATATGCACTATTCTGTGTCATTTCTCATTTAACAGTATATCGATCTCTTCTTGTATATCTCCTGGGAATGGTGTCAAAATAGGGTTTTCCCTACTCTGGAGCTATAAAATAATTTTAACATGGTTTCCTCTAGCACTTTTAAGATTCCATTTTTATAAATTTCAAATTCTCGACTTACATGGACATTATCTTGTTAGGAGAAGCAGGTTCGGTTGACTTTCTTCCAGGTAGAACTTCTTCCAGGTGACTTTCTTCACCCGTTGTCCGAAGAGCTTTTGTTAAATGACTTATAATTTTCCTACTGACATGAGACACCATCTTTAGCATTTCCTATGTTCACCGGGCACAAAATTTATATGCATAAATCATTAGATTTTATGTATATGTAACAACCATCTGGGAAAGGTAATAAAATAAAAGATGCTAATAATAATAATAATATAAAATACCCAGCTGAAATTTAGCAAGAAATGTAAACTCTCTATATTCCAAATGAACTTCTAAATTTCACTCAACCCAAATAAAAGATACATTTCTCCATAGCAATGAAAGTATCTAAGGGTTGGTTTAATGAAACAAGAGTAAAATCTCTAAGCAAATATTTGAAACTCTATTAAAAGACTAAAGATTATTGGACTAGAGGGATATCACTTCCACACTCTAGGACGGTGTGTGTCGACGTTATGAAGCGATGCATTTTCCGCGTATCAGTCGGCTATTCCTGTCAACCAAGGATATATTCACTTCAAATTAAAATCTACTTGGCTTTGGGGGGAACTTGATAAACTTACTCTAGATTTTTTTCTGAAAGAATAAAAGATCATGAAGAGCTAGGCCAATTTGAAAATAAAATACTAAAGAGGGTGATGTCACTCTGCCAGATTTTAAGACTTATTACAAAGTCACAGTAATAAAGCTAGTGTGGCACTGCTGCAAAAACAGAAAAACAGACCCACGGAAGAATGGAGAGCTCAGAGGCAGATACGTGAATAAGTGAAAAGTTCATATTTAGTAAAAGGAGCCCCACAAAACCCTGGGGTATCGATGTAAAAAAACTTAGACAAATTTGACTTCATAAAAATTAACCAGAAGTACCCCCCCCTTTAAAAGACAATCTTTGCAATACAAGACAGAAAAAAAGATTAATTTTAATACATATTCTTAAAAGTAGGTATTTTAAAGGGATCCAAAGAAAAAGAGGAAAAACATGACAACTCTCATAGAAAAGTCTTAACAGCCGATGCAAAAGATGCTCAATCTCACTCTTATTTAAAGAAATGTTTATTAAAGGAAGAAATATGAAAATTGGCAAAGATGGAAACTTCAATAATATAATGCTATTGGTGAAGTCATGGGAAAGCTGATGCTGTCAAACTCAGCTACTGGAAATGAATTTGCAGTTATTAGCAAAACTGCACCACAAAAATGGTCTTTGGTTCAGCAATTGCACTTCTGGGAATTTGTCCGGCAGAGATGCTGCCACATGTAAACAATGGTCACTGTACAATCAGGCTGGCTGCACCATGTTTAATTGAGCAAAAGACTGGGAACAATCCAAATGTACATCAATGGGAAGCTATTTAGACAAACTATGGTACATCCACACAATAGACTACTATGCAGCTACCCAAAGAGGAAATAAGCATCTCTCATCCTACCACACACTGCAGGCTGGAGGGTAAATCTGTACAGAGTCTCTGGAAGGCAATTCAACAATATCCATTAAAATTGGAAATGTTTACTTTAATGTCTTCAACATAACATACGGATGAGCTGAATAAAAGTATGGAATGTTATGCAGCACTCGTAAGAGCTATGAGACACGTGGACGAGTGAAAGGGAAAAAGTTACAAAATGTATATATATGTAAATACCAAAGGAAAAAAATTACGTGGATATATATGTGGAGATAGAAAGGTAGATAGGTAGATAGATGATAGATAGATAGATAACAAATCCCTAGCTCTAGAGACCTCTTGGGAGAAAGGGAGGGGATTGAGTTGGGTGGGAAGAATGTCACAGATCACGCTAGTCTTCTCTGACATGTCTCAGTTAGTGCAAGAAGGACGTGTTCTCACCACTTTTTCTGTAATTTAACACTCATTTTCCCTGCGGCGTATACACACAATGGAATAGAAGGAAATCCTCTCATTTCCAAGAACGTAGATGAACTTGGAGGGCATTGTGCCAAGTGAAATGAGCCAGGTACAGAAAGACAAATACTGCACGATCTTACTTATCTGTGGCATCTACAATAGTCAAACTCATAGAAGTACCATCACATATTGTCACATCATCTCAGCAGCCCAGATCTTTTTGCCCCAAAAGCTTGCAACCTTTCCCCTGCTGGCCAAGCTGCATGCCTGGCATGGACCAGGACTCCACATGCCTTGTGAGAACAGGATGCCAGGTTGCTTGGTTCAAATCTGGACCAGCAATCGTATGGTATGGAGAATTTGGGCGAATCTCTTTATATTTCTGTACCTCCGTTTTCTCACCTGAAAATCGGAATGTCCCCAACACAAAGAAATGTTAAATGCCTGAGGTGGCGGATACCCCTATTACCCTGATCTGATTAATTCACATCTTGTGCCTGCATCAAAACATCCCTTGGACCCTATAAAGATAAACAACTATTCTATACCAATAATAATTAAAAATTTTAAAAAGATAACGCTGCATGCATAGGTGTCCATGCTAAAAAAACAAAAACAATATTTCACATCCCCTTCTCTCACAAGAGGACAAATTAAGACTGTTCAATTATCGGACACAATTGTTTCGATGTAGATTCTCCAGAATGTTCAATTACCCACCACGGTGCTCTCCCACCGGCCCAGAACTGAGAGTTGGAAAATGCTTTTCACTGTCCTCCGGGGATCGTTGCAGTCTCAAGTTCTCCAGATCCCATGGCTGTTAATTTTCTCTCTGACAAAAAGGGAGACAAAAAAGAAGCTTCTGATGTCACATTGTTCTCCAGAGTCTCCCTGCTCAGAGAATTGTGTCAAAAACATTATAAACTAAGGCAGATATTCATTAAGCTAAGGCACTGGATTCCAGGGAGGTTTGATGAAGGAGGCATCCCATAATAGGGACAATGGCGGTACGTAATAGGGGTGGAGAGGGGAGGTCTCTAGGACCCTGGCAAGTGGAAGTGGGAGCCAGGAATCCCACTGTCTGGGGGACTCTAAAATCTGGGCGTGATGTCAGCAGAGGTACTGATGGCAACAGCAGGGAGCTGGGGGTCTGATGTTCATGTCAGGGTCATGCCGGGTCTGAGGACACGCAGGCATTTGGGGGGAAGAGAGATTCTATCGGCCTCTTGATCTTCCCCCCTCGCGGGTGGGCATCTGAGCATCTCACCAAGTCCTCAGAGGACGTGACCTTTTCAAAGTCCGTGCTTGAACCCACAGCAGCTGCTGCGGTGGGAAGACTTCCAGCACTTGGCAATTGTGGGAGGGGAGACCCAGGATGTGGCGCCTGGCAAATCTCAGAGACACCTTCAGCTGCCCTACGGGACAGCCAGAAACAATGGCTCCCGAAGCAGTTTTCAAACATCAACTCAGATTACCTTGGAGGGACAGACAGAAAGACCCAAATCTCATTATAACTGGCAGAGAAGAGAGAATCATCTGACGTGGAATCGGTCAGAGGGAGATGCAGTTTCCGGCTCTGCCACTCGATTCCGTTGTCACCTTAGACCCCTGTCACCACATTAACTATTTCCTGCACAGATTTCATTCATGGAGCAAATGCTTCTGGTGTGCTTGTGCCTTATGGGAAAAAGGGTTAAACAGACACACTCCAAAAAAGGGAAATGCTTTGTGAACTGGGCTATCGAGGAACTGTTTTTATTATTGCTAAACTAGCAAAGGCAGACGAAGAGGTAACTGCGGGGTGACTGTCATGGGCAGGGGAGACACTCCTACCTCCACGGGCTCCTTCCTCCAAAACATAATATTGAAAGTTATATTTTCAGCTGGTTGTTTGTAGAAAGATACTGCTACTCCAAGCTGGAGAGAGTCATCTTTTCTCTTCTGAATTTAAAAGAAATTCAAACCTTTTTGTGGGCCCTCGGTCTCCTGTGCATAATGGAGAAGGGTCTCCGTCATGGACGGAGGATGTCGTGAAGGTTTTATTGGCGACAGGGAGTCAACTAACCCTAATGCTTCTTCTCTCACCTCTCACTTGTAGCAAAGGGCATCAGATCTCCAATGCAAGCAGCAATGAAACAAGAGGAAAAAGGAAGGGTTTGGGGCTCTTCATCCTGAGGTCCCAGGGAGCAGATTTAAAACAAAGAAATTATCCAGCCAGGCTCAACCTAAACCAAGATCTGTCTCTGTCCAGCCCTGCCTGCCTGTCTGGGGAAGGTGGGTTAGTGCAGGGAAGCATCTTTCCCTAAACTGTCCTAAAGGAATAATATGTCCCAAGGCCAAGACAAACCAGGACATAAGGGGATCGCAATACTATTCCAGAAGCTGCTTGCAGGAGATTCTAATTGCCGTGCTTTTAGGAATGTGCTTCATTGTAGATGCATGATTAACAGAGGGGCCACCTGAATTTCTGGAAGGAAAGGTGAGGCCAGTGGAACACAGGGTGAAGTGTGTGAGAGGAAGAAGGGAGACTTCTACCAGGAAGACATCGAGGACATCCCAGATTGTCTCCAAAGGCAGAGGACGCAATATACCAGGGCTGGTGGTATGGGCGCACATCGTGCCCCTGGCCAATCAACACTTCTTGGAGGTGAACCTGAATGAGTCGACCTGCACGGCATCAAGACAGAGCCTGAAAAGCTATGGATCCATCAGCTTACCCATCAGCTGAAAGGACCGCCATGCCAGAGCTGGGTGAGTGACCAGGGGGGTACCAGAGCAGAGACATCAAACAGACCGGGCACCCTATGTCTGGTGAGGTAGCTTCAGCTCCAGGCTAGGGAGGAAGACCATCATTAAACACAGGAGCTAAACACACCATGATCGGAGCAAGAGAACTAAAGTTTTCCTGGGGAAACGGGTCTTTAATTCAAACCCATCAACTCTGGTGGCAGAAAGTGAGATGTGAAAGGGGAAAGCAGGAACTCTGGATTGACATCAGCTGTTGTTTAAATATTTATTCTTGGCCAGGCATGGTGGCTCACATCTGTAATCCCAGAACTTTGAGAGGCCGAGGTAGGAGAATCACTTGAGTCCCAGAGTTCTAGGTCAGCCTGGACAATATAGCAAGAGCCCATCTTTACAAAAAATTTATTTTTTTAAAAAAAAAGTAAATAAAAATTGATTCTACCACTTGTTCGCTGGGTGATCTTGGGCTGGTGCCTTAGTTTCCCGCCATAACAAGGTACCACAAACCGGGGGGCCTAAGATAACAGGAATGCATTCTCTCGCAGTTCTGAAGGCCGGCAGACTGGGCCTGGCAGAGCTGACCCATTCTGGAGTTCTGGGGAGACAATCCTTCCCATGCCTCTCTCCCAGCTCCTGGTGGCTCCAGGTGTTTCTGGGGTGTAGATGCATCACCCTAATCTCTGCCTCCATCTTCACATGGTCTGCTTTTCTTTCGCTCTCTCTGTGTCCCCTCTTCTTCTTATGAGGACACCAGTTACTAGCTTTAGGGCACACACTAAATCCAGGAGGATTTCATCTCCAGATCTTAACTAACTACATTTGCAAAGCATCATTGCCCAATAAAGTCACATTTTTACCTTCCAGGTGCACATGATTTGAGGGGCAGGAGGACATTATTCGACCAAGATCAATCAGTTACTCTGCTTCTTGGGAATCTCTGTTCCCTCTTCCACACAATGCACATGGTAATGACACCTACTGGTGAGAATCAAGTGAAAAATAATGACGAAAATACATAGAATTGTCCAGGCCAAAATGTCAATTATGGCCACGGTTGAGAAACCCTTCAACTGAAACCCATTGGCCTTCTCTGACCTAAATGTGGTACCTGGTCTATGGTAAACGCTTAACAGTAACCAACTTCCTTATTCACCTTTAAGGATGGGAGTGAGGACACGTGTCCAAAGAGGAGAACCAAGTCTATCAGCCACTTGAAAATCCTTTGGCACAGTTCAGAGGGAATGTCTGGCTATGCGTGAGCCTCAAAGGATGAAGAGTAAAGAACAAGCCCTTCTCTAGACAGAGATGTGGAAACAGTGAAATTCCTCGACGAGGTAAGCTGAGATTGGTTTTGTTAGTAGCTCCTTTCAAATGTATATGGAAATGAAATCTCACAGAGAAATCTCTAGTCTGGCCTGTGACGTGAAGCTTGTCTCTGCTGCAACACCAAGTCAATGGGCTCAAGAGACTTCTCAGAGGCTCTATCCAATATCAGAAAAGGCCTGATGGGTTTAAATTAAAGGTTCTCTGACCTTGGCACTATTGACATTTGGGGTCAGATAATTCCTTGCTCTGGGGGCTGCCCGCGCGTGGTGGCAGGTAGAGCAGCGCTCCTGGTCTCCATCACTCAGCGCCAGCAGCATCCCCCTGGTCCTGATAACCAAAAATGTCTCCAGATACTGCCAGTGTCCCCTTGGGGGGAGAGGGAGGAAAAATCACCCCTGGTTGAGAGCACTGAGTTGGGGTAAGAAGAGAAGAACTGTCGTTTCAGGAGAGCTTGACTGAGAATGAGCTAGAATTGGTCCATTT
>RJWJ010048795.1:0-10481 GCA_004363605.1 Indri indri | reverse complement strand
GTTCACATCTGGAAACAATGATCATTGAGTGACTGCAGTAATTCGAAGTAGCCGTAATGGAGAGGGAGAGGGTTAGCCAATGGTTTGGACTTTTCCAGAATATTGTAGAAACTGAGTGGCAAAGGCGGGCTTCTCTGTGTCTCCTCTCCTAAAGCTCTCGGTATGGTGCTGTGCTGGTGGTGGGCTCCCAGCTAACGCTGTCTGGCTGGGTTTCTCTTACTCTGTGCTGTGGTAGGGCTCAGACCACCAAATAGACTGAGGCTCTTGAACTAACAAGGAGAGCTCAGGAGATCCCCTCTTGCAAGCGGGCTGAGGCTGCGGCGTGGGGTCCTTGGTGTTCAGGGGCTCGCCCTGGCTCCCCCAGCTCTCCGTCAGCAAAGCTGGGATTCCGCTGTGGGGAGAGCATTGGTTTTTATGGAGATGCTTTATCCTCTTACCTGTAGTTTCAGGTCACCATAGTGGGGAAGATAAAAGTGAGTCAGTGATGGGCTCTTTGAACATAGAAGCAGTTATCAACATACCTGCTTCTGTGAAGCTAATTGTGAATCTGTGAACATTAACGGTGCAAGGGTACCCTTGACTGGGGAGAGGGGATGTGGTGGGGTGGGTAGTGGGAACTATGTGACCCTGCCCCAATGCACCAATAGCGTCCTGGGCTGAGGATGGGGACACAGGATACCCAGGTCTGATGACAGTAACCACAAGTAAGTCCAGCATTCCAGGGCTATGGAAGATGGTGGAGACATGGTCCCAGTTTGGTCATTTCAGACCAAGGCAGTGTCTGGCTCTTTTTAAAAGTATATTGGCCACAAAAGGACAAATACTGTAGGATTCCACTTCTATGAGGTTCCTAGAGTAGTCAAATTCATAGAGAATGGTGGATGCCAGGGGCTGGGGAAGTTGAAAATAGAGAGTTAGTGTTTAAGGGGTACAGAGATTCAGTTGGAAAAGACACAGAAGTTCTGGAGATGGATGGTGGTGATGGTGGCCCAACATCGTTAATATACTTAACGCCACAGACCTGTATACTTAGAAACAGTTAAAGCGGTAAATTTTATGTTATGTGTATTTTACCATGCACATTAACAAAGTTCATTGGCATTGCAGACTTGGGAGTTTCATGGAGCATTATGTAAATCCTAACTCGACCACTCACTGACTGTGTAGTAAATTAAGCCTCAATTTCCTCTTTTTCAGAATAGGAATAAGGCACCTCTCAGAGTTGTTGTGAAAATAAATGAGATACTATCTGGCATACAATAGGTACTCAGTACTGTGAGCGCTTGTTGTGATGCTTGTTATTTTTACCAGGCGCTTACTTGGGTCCTCTTCTTCTTTGCCTTAGAGCTTCCACTTCCGGGGAACAGACTGCATCCTTGCCACCCCAGGCATCTTTTGTCAACATTCGTGTCCCTGGTTCTTTAAGGATGCCAGGAATAAAAACAGAAGAAGTTGGAATGGTGTCCCTGTCCTATAAGTTTTCGAGAGTGAATCTGTTTCAGTGTTTTATGAAGTTTGGTCATTGTGGGAACCCTGCTGTGATGTCCCCTAGGTACTGAGCACCCAGCCCGGGGCTGCAGTCATACTGAAACAGGATGTGAAGCACGGGAACCAGGAATGTGCCCTTTCTATGGGCTCCTCAGGCAGCTCTGCTCTTTACTGAACTTTGAGAACTACTGTTCATTGGTTGAGAAAAGTGACTCTCGACTCTGCCCACCTTGGGAATCCCTTAGGATGCTTTTAAAAGCAAAGACACCAGTCCCACCCCCAGAGATTCTGATTCCATAGGTCCAGGTGAAGGAGGTCTGGGGAGCTGTTTATGTGTTTTTTTAAATAACAATCCTCGCTCCCATTTATTGGGCATTGACTAGGTGCCAGGCATGGGGCTAAATGTGCATTTTCTCATTTAATCCTCACAACCACCGTGTGGGGCAAATCCTACTGTCAGCGCATTTTAGAGGTGGGGAAGCTGAGGCTTAGAGAGGTCAAGTGATTTACCCAAGGTGATACAGCTAGGAAGTAGTACAGCTGAGATCTGAACCCAGAGGCAGGGTGATTCCAAAGGCTGTGCTTGTACTCTAAGCATTGTGTCATAATGTCTGTTGTCCTGAGAGCAGGGTCAGGACTAAGGTGGCAAGTGGGCACCCAGGACTCGCGTTTACAGAGGCACTCACAGGGGCTCCTGCAGGTGCAGAGCGAGCACCTCCATAAATGTTGCCCCTGGGCACCTGGCTTGCCTCACCCTTGCCCAATCTTGCCTAGGAGAGCACAGTCTTTAAGCAAAATGGTGAGGATGGACTAGTTTTCCTTCCCCCTCGGGTGGGTAAGCCAGTGGCCTACCTATGGGGTCCTGGGTCTCCCCATCAGGGAAATGCTTTCTCATCCCAAGGCTCCAGCTTTGGGGCCTCTGTGGTCAAAGTCCTGGCCTCAGGGAAATCACAAGAACTGATGCAAACTGTTCCTTTTGGGGAGAAGGTGTTAGCAAAGATGGTTGCCAGGCAACTCCAGGGGCATCTATCCACAGGGATGATTTCTCTCTTTTCTTCCCCCTTTTGAACATCTTCTCAGCTGCTGTTCAGTTTCCCTCTTGGCGTTGGGATTGTTAGTATTTTCTTGAAGGGCACGCGCCTTTCGATGACGGAGTGAGACAGTTTTTCAATACCCGCCACGTTACAGGTGTCCTTTTGAGGGCAGTACTGCTAAGTGGGTGTGAAAGTCCTTTGCCTTCTTCAGCCACAGTGATGTCCTAGTTGTCAATGGCTCTGAGGGGCAGTGACAAAGGACTCTTTGGACTGAAGCAGCTGAGAAAGGCACAGCAAGAGTCCCCCACATGAGGTCAGGGCGTCGCTCTTCCTTAGCCAGGGCACTTAGGCATTTCATACGTGATGGCCCTGCTGTCCCAGAGGAGCTGGTGTTCTCTCCCTCCTCCTTCCTCTCTCTCAGTGGTTCTGGAGACCAGGAGAGTCCTTGCCATGTGTTTCCCCCAGAGCGCCGTCCCCTCTCCAGCCTGGTCGCCCCCTCTGCGTGGGGATTCAAGTGACCTCTGATGGGCCCCAGACCCCACTCTTCAGATAAGGGCCGAGAGCTTGTGGGTTCCAGCACCTTTTACAGTTGACAGAACAGAATCCTGCCCCAGCCCAGCAGGAAGAGAGCGAAACTTCAGGAAAGAGGAACTGGTCGCATTTGGGTGGGGTTGACTCCACAGTGGCCGGCGAACAACAGCCGTTAGCCAGGTTCCCAGCCCCTGGGCTTCTGTTCCCTCCAGTGACTCCCTTGGCCATTGTGTCCCTCCTCCTCGTCTTTTGCGTCTTTTGCGAAAGCAGGGCGCGATCCAGAGAGAACTTGGAACCCAAATGAGTCCCGCCACTTTCAGTGGCTGAGAGGAAAGCCTTAATGGCAGAATACATACAAACCCATATGTAATACTCCAGGTTTAAACAGATTAGGGGGTTATTTGCTTTCCAATTGGAATTATTGGGGATTTCTTTAAATAGTAGACTGCCCTATTAAATATGAAAACCATATTTGCTGCACAAAAGTTTTCGCGACACCCACTTTTGTGCCAGCTCCTCCCTCCAGAGCCCGGGCTTTGCCCTCTGGGTTTGACCCTGGCTCCCTGCACACACCTCAGGGTTCCGTCCACGTGGGATTCTGACACGTCTGCCACCTGGCCTGATTTCTCCTCTGCAGAGTGCTCGTCTCACCCCCGCGCGCACCTGCCAGCCCCTCGTGGATGTCCTTATGCTCCCCCAGACTCCCCTAGGCCAAGTGCAAGCGCGAGCCTGCTGTTTCTCTTACCCGCTGTCTTTAGAAAGTCCTCCCTCTCCCTGTCTCCCGGGCTCCCTCCCTCCTGCCTCCCTCTCCAGAGCAATTCCCTGCACCTCTCCCCCACCCTCACCCCAGGCCAGCCTGCTTCCTAGCCTACTGAGATTTTTATAATAGCTGCTTAATTGGTCTTCCTGTCTCCCTCTTCCCTGCACACCACTTCAAAATTAAACTCTCTAAAATTCACATTTATCAGGTTGTTCCTCAAATGAAAACCTCTCAGTACTTCCCCGTCAACCATGGCTAACGCGGCATTCCAGGTCCCTTTGAATCCCGACGAGTGGCCTGCCCCTTGGAGCCCTTTGGACAAGCCACGCTCCTTCCCTGTCCAGGTCTCGGCCTCTGCGGCCCTCCGCGCCTCCTACCTTCTCCTTCCTCTCTCCCCACGCTGCTCCTCCCCAGGGCCAGCCCACACCATCCGGGGAAGCCTTCTCTGGCGCTCAGGCCGTGCAGCCTGGACCTTCTCTGGACCCTGTGCTGCTGGCCGTGCCCACTATGCACTGTGCCCCTAAATCTTATACCTCCTCACACTGCTGCAGACCGTTCCCATGGTCTACCTGTGTCTTGTCTTCACAGCTGCATTAGAATCTTCTGGAAGGGGGTTGGGGAAGAGCAACCATATTGTCCCCTTTTCTTTCCTAAGTTATCTTTCGACCAGCAGAGTGTTACAGTTCAGCTAAGCATCTTATTTGTTTTTCAAGAACATGTGTTGAGATACTTGTATTTTCCTTTTTTTTTTTCCTCTTTTTTAAATTGTGGTAGAATGCAGATAACAAAATTTACCATCTCAACCATTTTTAAGTGTACAGTTCAGTAGTGTTAAGTACATTCACATTGTTGTGCAGCTAATCTTCAAAACTCTTCATCTTGCAAAAGTGAAATTCCATAATCGTTAAACAACAGTCCTCATTTGTATTTTCATTTAACGAATCAGTCCGGAGATGGTCTCTGAGTTTCTTTGATTCACCACCTGATATTTTGAAGTTGTTGAGATTCTAAGAACTGGCAGGACTCCCAAAGTTTCTGTTCAGGTGGATATTTGGGTATTTGCAGAAGGGCCCAGCTCACCTTAGTGCGTTAGCCCCAGCATCCTCCATGGGCTCCTAGGTCAGCAGAGAAAATTCAGTGGAAAGTGCTACCGTCGGGACCCAAGTCTCACCTTTGAGCACCTGAAGTTTCTGGTTCAAAATGCAATGGTAATCCCCACCTGCACTGCTGTTTCTTTCTTGCCCTTCCAACTCAATGTTAATGTTAACATTTTCCACACATATAAAAGAGTTGAAATAATAGAACCACAATCATCTACATGTGTACCCCTTAGAATTATACATTAGTTTACATTTTGTCTAATCTGTTTTCTTCTAAAGATATATCTACATATTATAAAGAAATATACAATCACGTATTGCTTAATGATGGTGATATGTTCTGAGAAATGTGTCTTTAGACAATTTCATTGTTGTGCAGACATCGGAGTGTTACCTAGAGGGTACAGCCTACTACACACCTAGGCTATGTGGTATAGCTAAGAGCAATAGCTCTTAGACTACAAACCTGTACAGCATGTCACTATACTGAATACTATAGGCAACTGTAACACAATGTTAAGTATTTGTGTTTCTAAAGATACCTAAACTTAGAAAATGTACAGAAAAAATATACTGTTATAATTCTTATGGGACCACCATTGTCTGTGCAGCCCGTTGTTGACTAAAGCATCATTATGTGTCACATGACTGTATGTATATATCTCTGTAGCATTTGAAATTAAGTTGTAGACATCATGACACTTCACCTCTAAATATTTATCATTTTGCCACATCTTGATTGTGTTACCTTGAGCCGTTCACTCAAGTTCTCAGAGCCTCATCTTATTATAAATATGCATGTGTGTTTTTGCTGAACTATTTGGTAAGTTGCAGACAGCATGACACTTCATGTCTAAATACTGCAGTGCACATCTCTTAAAATTAAAGACATTTTTCAACATAATCATAATACCAGTATCACATCTACCAAATTAATGGTAGTTCCCTTATAGCATTAATATCCGGTTCACATTCAAATTTCTCCTCTTGCCCCTCACCCCCCGAAAAAGTTTATAGCTGCTTTTTTCAAACTAGGATCCTGTCATGGTTCATGCATTACATTTGTTTCTCTTTAGTCTTTTTTTTTTTTGAGATAAGGTCTTGCTTTGTTGGGATAGAGGACAGTGATGTAATCATAGCTCACTGCAACCTCAAACTCCTGGGTTCAGGTGATCCTCCTACCTCAGCCTCCAGAGTGGCTGGGACTACAGGCATGTGCCACCACGCCTGGCTAATTTTTGTATTTTTTTGTAGAGATGGGTCTCACTAGGATGCTCAGGTGGGTCTTGAACTCCTGGCCTCAAGCCATCCTCCCTCCCAAAGTGCTGGGATTAAAGGCATGAGCTAGGCCGGGCGCGGTGGCTCACGCCTGTCATCCTAGCACTCTGGGAGGCCGAGGCGGGGGGATCATTTGAGCTCAAGAATTTGAGACCAGCCTGAGCAAGAGCGAGACCCCGTCTCTACTAAAAATAGAAAGAAATTAGCTGCACGAATAAAATATATGTAGAAAAAATTAGCTGGGCATGGTGGCACATGCCTGTAGTCCCAGCTACTCAGGAGGCTGAGGCAGGAGGATCACTTGAGCCCAGGAGTTGGAGATTGCTGTGAGCTAGGCTGACACCACGGCACTCTAGCCCAGGCAACAGAGCGAGACTCTGTCTCAAAAAAAAAAAAAGGCATGAGCCACCTTGCCTGGCCACTTTACTCATTTTCGATACAGAACAGTTCCCCTCCCCATACATGTGTGAATATGTATATATGTATATGTATTTTACACATACATATGTAAAACATTGCCATTTAAAATGTTTCACATTCTGGTCTGTATGATCACTTCCTTGTGATGTCATTTACCTTGTTCTTTTCTAGCCATGTTTTCCCCGTTCTGGAAGTTAAAGCTAAAGCCTCAATTAGATTCAAACTCAACATTTTAGAAAGAATGCATCCCAGGTGATTCTAAGTGCTTCATTAAACATTCCGTCAGGGGGCACAAGACGTCAGGGTGCCCCATTATTGGATATTGATCACTTGGTAAGGTGGTGACCACCTGTCTCCATTGCAAAGTTGTGTTTTCCTTCTGCAGTTAGCATGTCATTCTGTGGGTAATGCTTTGGCACCACGTGAAATATCCTGTTCTCCGACAGGAAATTCCATGGAAGCCTCTTGATGTCCATTGATGATCATTGCCTAGATCAGTTATTTCTCTGGGGATTGTAGGATGGTCATTTTCCAGTTCTGTCATTCTGACCTACTTTTATGGGTTGACATTCTTCTGTTAAGAAGATCTCTTTCTCATCAACAGGGGATGAACTATTAAATTCTTCCCAAGAAAGTAAACTTTTTCCCTTCAATTACCAATGTTCGGAGTCAGGAGTTGAACACTCACGATTCTTAAGCTAAGGAGGGGAAAGGTCAAGGACTGTTACACTAGCGTTTCAAGAGCATGTATGTGTAGTGTGAAACCCATAATCCATGCGGAAATCTTAGACAGTGAGCTTTGGAGTGCAAACACCAGGAAGTAAAGTGTGGTCCAGTCTTGGTTGGTAGAGCATGAGTTTAAAAAGATTGAACATTATCCCACACAGTCAAGTGACCTTTTACTTTAATTTGGGGAAGGAAGAAGATAATTACACTTAAAATAATCCTTATCCGACCTTCCAGAGGGAGCCCAGCATTTAGCCTGGGTGGGAGAACCGGTCAAGTTAAATTGCAAACCATGATGAGTGATGCTCTGCAGGTTTCGAAGCCGGGGCAAAACTTTCTGCATCCCTGACTCAGTACAAAGTGACCAGACACCCAGGATGTGGAAGGCACTGCGCTGTGTGGCTTGTGGAGGTGCAACAGAGGCCCCTGCCCTCCGAGAACTCACCGTGCAGCACCTGGGTATTCTGATGCTGCATAGAGAATGAGATGTGGCTCCAAGGCCCTGGAGCATTCGAGGGAAGGAAGAGATTTCAGTCTGCCCTCAGTGAGACCTTTGACCTGGGTCTGAGACCTTTGGCTCGAGGGCAGGGGCTGTTTGGTTTGCGGTCCTGTGTGGAGCACATAAAGAGTATATAGAGGAGCCAGGTTAATGTTTGCAGGAGGAATGGATGTCCCGTACAGAGGCCAGAGGGATGGCTGGGTTTGGACATTCAGGGCATTCCACAGGGAGGGAAAAGCATAAACAAAGGTCTTGAGGTCTGTGAGTTCCCTAGGAGGTTGCTTTTGGGAAAAAAAAAGTTATGGTAAAACTCCATCAATACTGAAGAGAAACAGCTCTAATTTATTCCCATTGTAGATTGATTTGATGCCCAACCCAATGCAGTCTTTTGTAAAGTAGGGTTTTCAGGAAACAGGCTCCTTTTTTCTTTGATAATATTTGTGTGTGTCTCGCTTTCTCTGCTGGGGTGCTGGGGGGAGGGTTATTCTCTCTCTCCTCTTTCTCTTTCGCACACACACACACACACAAACACACCTTTTAGGTCTTGCTGACCAATTAATTTATAAGTTCTTTTCTATTATAATCAGTGTTGTACTAGTAAATGTTTAGCAATCTGCTCTCTAAAAAAAATTTCACATATACGTATGTAAGTTTATTATAAATTTTGCTGATAAAAAAGCTGTCTAGCATACAATTTACAAATAATGGAATATTTAATGCTTTTTATTATTATATAAATTTCATGTAGTCAGTAGAGTCTTACCAAATGCTTTCGTTGATTTTTGCCAAATTCTTGTATCCCCTGGCCAACTTAAGATTTGAATTGACAAACAAGTGTAGATCTCACATAAGCGTTGGCTGATATTTTCATTTCAGTCAGTGAGTAAGTGGAAAGTGAAAGAACAAAGTTGTGTATTAGAACTTCACTCAACTGTTGGTAACGTGAGTGACTTCCTTGCTGAACTGGATGCTAGTTTTCAAGTACTGAAAGAATATGCCATTTTCTGTGCTATTAATAATACCGCTATAGCCATGATATGCGGTTGTCCCTTGGTATATGAGGGGGATTGGTTTCAGGACCTCTCGAGGATACCAAAATCCATGGATGCCCAAGTCATTTTTATAAAATAGTGTAGTATTTGCATATAACCTACGCACATCTTCCCATATACCCTTAAATCATCTCTAGGTTACTTATAATACCCAATACAATGTAAATGCCATGTAAGTATTAATGGTTGTTATATTATATTGTTTAGAGCATAATGGGAAGGAAAAAAGTCTGTACGTGTTCGGTATAGACACAACTATCCTTTTTCCCCCCTGCCAAATATTTTCAGTTCACGGTTGGTTAAATCTGCAAGTGTGGAACTCATGGATATGGAGGTCCAACAGTACTTTTAAATGTAATGGGTTATTAAAATTTTCTCCATCACTTTCTTAAATCTAGATAATAAAAATAAATAAATAAATCAAGCCCTGATTTCTAGCACTTGATGATTTCCGTGGTGTAAATTCTCCCATCACTGCTGTTTAAGCTGTCAATGTGATATCGCTGAACTCAGTTGGGAAGAGATATGCATCAGCACTCGGTTATATAGGATTTCCACCATGGCTATAAATGAGTTCAAGAGCAGGAGTTGCATCCTATGACCCACTGGCAAAATCCAGCCTGCTGCCCGTTTTTGTAAATAAAGTTTTGTTGGAACACAGCCACACTCATTCATGTATGTATTGTCTGTGGTTGCTTTTGCACTACAGTAGTTGAGTAGATAGGGTGGTCCCCAAAGGCTAAAATATTTACTACCTTGCTCTTTCTAGAAAAAGTTGCCAATCCCTGCTCGAAGCATAGATAATAGTAAAATGTAGTAAGATAAATAGGAAGTGATGAGTTCTGAGTATTTATTCTTTGTTTGAAATACATCTAATTGTAAGCTTTTACGATTTTTTAAAATTTTATGATTGGTTCACCAAATTCCTGAAAATTTAACAATCAGCTCTTGCGAGACTTTACAAGCCGGCTCTAGCTTACCACTGCAAGGCTCTGAGGGCCTCAGCTTTCAGTGCCAAAAAATGAAGCTGTCACTATTAGGAAGAAGCAGCTGACAATACCAGATTGGAGGGGGAGGCACAATAAGAAGGGTTTGAGCTACTTGAAATTGTGGTCTAATTGTCCGTAGAAATCAGAAAAAAGCCATTTTGAGGATAGTTTTTATATGATGGGGTTTTTTTCTCCCTTCTTTTAGGGTCTGGGGTTTGTTTTGGTTTTTCAAATGAGTTTTCTTCAGAGCTAATTTAAAAACCCAATACAGCATGCTTTTCTTCCCAAATTTTGTGAGCATCTGTCTCGAGCCCATTCAGCCCCTGACAGACGCCCAGCAGCTTCCAGAACTCCCACAGATGTTCTGTGTCCCAGGAAAGGCTGACTTCCTGCTGCTGGCCGTGAGCAGGAGAAGAGGTGGTCCCACCAGTTGCGTTTTGCAGGGGTTTTCCTTGCCGCCATTTCCTGCCGGTTGCCTTTGAATGGATTACAGATGGTCAGAAAAAGACTTCTTGGCACAGTGAGAGGACCGTCTCCAGTGCTTTGTGGGAAAGGATTTATAACAGGATGGCAGCTTCTGCCTACCCAGAATGGGCCTGGCTGC
>RJWJ010048794.1:0-10480 GCA_004363605.1 Indri indri | reverse complement strand
AGTGTCTGAGGAATTTTACACTTAATACCTGAGTTGATATGAGACATGTGGCACCATTTTCATTCTCAGGGAACTGGCAACCATATCACAGCCAGTTTTATAAAGTGTCTCAGAAGAAACCTTTTCCATATTTCTGTTTTGTTGTTGTTGTTGTTTTGAGAAGGAGTCTTGCTCTGTTACCCAGGCTAGAGTGCAGTGGCGTCATTATAGCTCACTAAAACCTCAAACTCCTGGGCTCAAGCGATCCTCCTGCCTTTGCCTCCATGCATGCCACCATGCCCAGCTAATTTTTCTATTTTTGGCAATGAGCCTGGTCACCCAAGAGCTCTGATGGAGATGTACAAAGAGATTAATGTTTGTTTTCATGCCTGCTAACACAACATCCATTCTGCAGCCCATGGATCAAGGAGCAATTTGGGCTTTCAAGTATTGTTATTATTTAAGAAATACCTTTTGTAAGGCGATACCTACCATAGATAGTGATTCTTCTCATGGATCTGGGCAAAGTAAATTGAAAACCTTCTGCAAAGGATTCACTGTTCTAGGTGTAATTAAGAACATGAGCTCTTCATACATGGGAGGAGGTCAAAATAGCAACATTAACAGGAGTTTGGACGATGTTGACTCCAACCCTCATGGATGATGCTGAAGGGCTCAAGACTTCAGTGATGGAAGCAACTGTGGATATGGTGGAAATAGTAAGAGAACTAGAATCAAAAGTGGAGCCTGAGTTGAGACTGAATTGCTGCAATCTCATGTTAAATCTTGAATAGATGAGTAGTTGCTTCTTATGGATGAGCAAAGAAAGAGGTTTCTTGAGATGGAATCTACTCTTGGTGAAAATGCTATGAATATTGTTGACATGACAATGAAGGATTTAGAATATTTCATAAACTTAGTTGATAAAGCAGCAGCAGGGTTTGAGAGGATTGAGTGCTATTTTGAAAGAAGTTCTACTGTGGGTAAAATGCTATCAAACAGCATCACGCGCTACAGAGAAATCTTTTGTGAAAGGAAGGGTCAATCAATGTGGCAAACTTCATTGTTGTCTTATATTAAGAAATTGCCACAGCCATCCCAGTCTCCAGCAATCACCACCCTGATCAGTCAGCAGCCATCATCATCGAGGCAAGACCCTCCACCAGCAAAAAGAATATCACTCACAGAATGCTCAGATGGTCAACAGCAATGTTTAGCAATATGGCATTTTTAAGTTAAGGTATAATATATACATTGTGTGTTCTGACTGCTGCACTGACCGGCTGTTCCCATCTCTCTCCCTCTTCTTGGGCCTTTCTACTACCTGAGACACAACAATACTGAAATTAGGCCAATTAATAACCCTACAATGGCCTCCAAGTGTTCAAGTGAAAGGAAGAGAGTCACACAGCTCTCATTTTAAAACAAAAGCTAGAAATGATTAAGTTTAGCGAGAAGGCATGGCGAAAGGCAAGATAGGCCAAAAGCTAGGCCTCTTGCACACTTAATAGACTATAATGCTGTTGCACACTTAATAGACTATAGTACAGTGTAAACATAACTTTTATATGTACTGGGAAACAAAAAAATACATGTGACTGCTTTGTTTTGATATGAGCTCTGTTAGAGTGGTCTGGAACCAAACCTGCAATATCTTGGCAGTATCTGCAGTGATCTGCTCACAGCCTCCTGGTTTTCCACCTCCAGTGCCTCCTCCTCACCTTCTGGTTAAATATCCAAGCCCCAAACCTGGCAAAACCATATCCTTTGCTCTCTCACATGTATCCGGATACCAGCCTTTTCAAATCAGTTATAGCCTTTGTTCATTGTCTCACAATGAATGAATGGTTATGGAATAAATTGATAAATATGAATTTAAAGTCAAATATGCAGAAAACAGCAGCTCTTTCAAATGTATATACCCCTCGTGAATGACGGCAGAGAAAAGGAGTCCCATTTACTTGTATGATAACCTTACACGAAATGGTGTCTAAAACTAACAGACAAACATTCTTTTAAGTTGTCTGAAACTGTAGGGCCGAAAGAAATGGTGGGGGCGTCCTTGTCATACCTAAGCAGTCTGTCCTAACTGTGGCATATTTGTCGCTTGTGACTTACTGTGGAAGTATAATAAAGATCATCTAATGATGATCATCCAATAATTAGCCTTGATCACCTTTTCTTTAAACGTGTGACCTTTAGAACCGTGTTATTTTTTAAACATGGTTCCTCTTATCCCCAAGAGCGAGACTTTTTACATGGTTCACAACTTTGGTTTTGAGACAGGCATGCATGGCAAAATCTAATTTTGTTAACCAAAAAAAAATTTTTTTTGTACCAATCCTTTAAAGAACTCATCTCTGTGAAGTAGGTATATTTATATTCCCATTTTCCATTAGGAACGAAGAAGGAAAATGGAGTAGGTAAACGCATTCAGCTTGCCAGTTATTAATGCTGTGGATTATTAATACATTCTCTGTGGATTATCAGGGGTGTGTTTTTCATTCTGGGCCAACCCTGACCAGGGGAATAAAAACTCATTTTAAAATTAGCCCAAGCAAAAATAAATAATGAGGAAAGAAAATGCTTTGTAAAAAACGAATAATATGATGTAGGTGAAAGCCAGAGAGCATGATTTTGCTCAATCCCCACTTTAGACTGTCTTCTGCCTGCTTCTCCTGTTTGCATGCACAGTTGAATGTTGACCACACAATAAAAGTAAACATTTATGAGAAAATATTCTACCCAGATGATCAAGATTTGCTAAACTTGTGATTTACGAAATTTACTTGTCCTTCAAAGGCCACCCCTTCCTTCAGGAAACTTCTCCCTTTTTTAGAGACCATGCCTCCTGAGATTTTAGGTCTGATTTGCCTTTCTCGGGTAGCTGATGGACCTTCTGTGAATGGAGCCAGACTCTTACCTCAGGGTGTCCTGGGTGCCCTAACAGCATTTCTTTATGAAATTTCCTTGGACTTTCACAATTCCCAGGAGATCCTAAGATGACATTTCTTAATGCTCACATTTACTTGTTATTAATATTTTTCCCTTCTTTTCTCTTTTTTTCATCTTTTGGGAAACTTTCTGAAGATGTAGGCTCCTTCCTTTTTCAAATATGTAGTGACCTGAACATCTCAGCTCCTCGGCAATCTCAGTTTGTGAATTTCGTCGTCCCCTTCTTATCTTTCTTTTCACAGAAGTGATAGCATCAAAGTTAACTCGAGAGGAAAGGGTGTAATTCATTTTACAAACTTTCAAAAAAATGATAAGGCTGTATGTGTGTGATGACAATGTATCAGTTGTGATGACTGACTCAAAATATAAGGTTTCTAGTACAGATAAAGGAAAACTAATAGTTTGATGGCAAATGCACTTTCCTATCTAGGGTAAGAGTGTCCAATAGCGTCCGCTTAAACTTAGTGGAGTAAATATCCAGGAAATCTTTTCTTCTCCTGCCTTGATGAACAGTAGCATGTATCAGAGCATCTGCAAATTGTGAAATAATCCCCTGAGGGTGTCCCACTGGGATTCTAGCAGCCATCTCGAGGAACCAGTCAACCTCCATGGAGTGCTTCAGGGACAGTTCCTCTGACCTTCGAGAGTTGCTTGCCACGCTTCCATGGGCAAGCCATTGACCTGAGGGATGGAAGGCAACTGGTTTTCTTATCCACCACTGGAAATTACAGTATTTTCATAGACTCTCCTTAGGAAGTGAGGGAAGTGCCTTCTTTTATTTCTTTTGTTATAATGTTAATTACTTGTGCCTTGAACTTCACGTATAGCAAGTGAAATTGGTCTTCTCTAACTGCCTACACAGGTGGGTTACTCAGCAGATTTCACTATTAAAAAAATTGCTTTTTTCTTCCCTTTCATATTTTCCGTTTTTCAATCTAGACTTACAAATGTAGTCATTGAAACAAAACTAGCCTTTGGGCCTAATGTATTTTTTTTTTTTTTCATTTAAAAAAAAAATGGAACCTATATTGGCCTGACTTCCTTTTGTCTGAATAAAAGCTTGAGCACAGTATAAAAGGGTTGCATGTGCTGAAATGTTGCCCAAGGATATGTGTTATTATTCCTCCCCCCTTGACCAGCAGGGTCTCAGTTCTCTTTCCCTTTCAGCCTTTTGTTTGAACAGATGGGATTGGGGAAGCTAAGGGAAGAAAGCCATTCTGTTCTCATTAACTCTCCCCATACACAAATACAACCTGGGCTTCAGGGACTCAGAAACTGGACAGCTCCCACTCCATTGCCATTGAGACCTGACATACCCAAGTACAAAGAAAGCCAGGCTGCAGACCCACATCCCCATATCGACGTGACCACCAACCAGTGAAATGACATTTATATAGGTTTTTAGAAAGACATTTACAAGAATATGTGTCTATATAATATGCAACACAAACAAATATGTGTATAGAATAAATCAATCTGTTACATACACTATATTTAACATATATTATTTTCAGAAATTCCTTCCTCATGTATAGTGATATCTTGAGTGCAAATAAGATATTTGTGATGAAAGATAAAGGTGTTCTGTGAACTATACAATCCTTTGTACATTTATTATATCTTTTCTCTATACAATACAGTTAAAATATATGGAGAGTGGTTGGGTTCCTATTATTTCATGCTCGTTTGTTCAGTTGTGCTGTAAAAAATATTATTAACGTTTCCAGTTTGGATGGTCTTGTTTGTTAAAGCATTCCTGACCAAGAAAAATGTCACAAAAATTTTAAACTGTAGACCAAATATTGAAAGCTCTCTCTTTATGGTCCTTCTAAAAGTATAAGATGTTTTGAATATTTTGAGAAAAAGGGAAAGGTTTTACAGAACTAGATGAGAGTGCTTCCCTCCTGGTGAACTAATTCCGGGAAGTGCTATCTTTTGTTCTGGATGTGGATTAGAAAGTGGTCTGCCCTATTTGTTAGATCATATTTGCTTTTCAATCTCTGTTCATCCTCATTACTGTGATGAGGGTACTGAGGCGAAGATGAAGAGAGCCTGAAAAGATGTCTTCTCATGGCTAGATGCGCCTGAGCTTTTGACGATATGAGCCCTGAGTCTCAGGGGGCAAGGAAAAAAGAAAACTGTGTCCAGCAGCAGATACATTTATATTTCATACACAGCCATACATCCAGAATGCAGTCCCAGAGGAGCAGTATGCTCCTCCTCTTCTTCCAGGACTTCTAGAAGTATGGCATAGGTAGAATAAAAATGAAATGGAGCTGTCTGGCAGCATCTCTCTCCGTGAGATCTCCAAACAGGGGCGGGGAGGAGAGAGGGGGATTATTTGTGTCAAAAGACAAAGCATTTCTAAAGGACAAACAATCCTTTGTAGTTTTAGCAAACATTTCTTGGAGTTTATTGTAAACACAAATTAGCTCATTTTATTTACATCTCAAGAAACTGAGGCACAAAATGCCCCAAGTCTGAGTTTACAACCAAAAAGAGAAATTGAGTAAAATTTTTGCTTTTTATTAGGAATTGTTAAGTCACGAACACAGGATTCCAAAGAACCAGTTGAAAATGAAAGATTTAGTCAACTATCCTGGTTACATTAAAATCTGCTGACATTTAATGTGGAATTATTCAGTTTTTACCCAAATTGTTTCCTGCTGTATGGAAAAAGACACAGAACTTCACTTTAACTAGAAAAGCTTGGGATATCTCTGAGCCATTTTACCTGCACAATCGGTTCAGATTGACGAAGCTGAGGACAGGGGAGAATGACTATAAATTGGACAAACAACTGCAAGGAAGAAAGGCAAGTGATGAAAGGCAGCCAGACCCAAGGGGAGCTGTCCAGCAGGGTGCAGCAGGGTCAGGACTGGTTTAGTCCTGTTTAATATTTTCATTACCCATCCGAAGGGGGAGGGGAGACGGCGCAGAGATGAACCCGCAGATGGCTACTCATTACAGAGGATTTGCAGACCCCAGGAAGAGCCAGGGCAAGATCCTGAGGTTAGTTTGGAAAGTGGTCAGAAAAGAACAAAGAAAACGAGGCTGGAAAGCTGTGAAATGGTGATTCCGAGGGAAATAACTCCAGTGCAATGGGTGAAAGGTATCTCGCGCTGCAGAAATTCTGAAAGCACCCCAGCAGCCATCATTGACGCAAACAGGTTTCACCTCTGCCTGTTGGGAAACATGCACATCGTTTTAGGTGTTTGGATTGGCAAGGTAAAGGTCTTTAGTACCCGACATTTATTAGAGTGTCCTTATATTGCTGAATTTAGTTATAAGAAGACAAAGGGAATTTAACTTAGAATCTCTGACTTCATAATTGCAAATGCTCCTGCTGAGGGGTGATTTAAGGCATGTGGAAGACTGAAAGAAAAGACCAGTATGCAACCAGAGTCTGTGCTGCAGGGACCTATGGAAGGCTGTTCTTTGATAAGCACAGGCAGCCCCTGTCCTCGGAGGCTGTCACTCTATGCACTTGGAGCCTTACGTGCGCAGCTAGCGCTGCCTTTCTTCAGCAGAGCCCGACCCACCAGCCTGGCCTTCCTAGCACTGACATTTCCCAAAGGCTCACCTTCTCTGCCTCATTGTTTGAAGTGCTGCCCCTGAAAGTTCTGCAAGTATTTCCTCTGTTTTCCTTATTTGTTCAACGAAGAGAAGTCATCATCAACTGATCAGATCTCCTCCATGCTCGGAAATCCCCCGTGGCTCCCCACTGCCAGTAGGAAACTAGGAAATCCTAAACACTCATCAGCTTACGATTCTGGTTGTCTCCCAAAGAGCGTACAAGTTACTGCCTCGTCCCTGGAATTGGGCTAATTGGCATCAAATTGCATTACTCACCAAATGCCCAGCACTTTAGGCATTTTCTTCAACTACCAAATGGGGATGATGACAATAATCTCTGCCTTCTAGCGTTGCTCTGAGAGTCAATCGAGGTGACTGTATGTCGAGAGCTTATGCAGGGTCTGGCACACTGCAAGCTCACTGGATGTCAGCCACAGCTTCTCATTCAGCAATTATTCACAATCTAGCCCCAATAGCACTTGATGGAAGTGATCTTTTAGAAGTAATCTTCCATGTTTTATTTGTGATATGTGTTTTATCTTCCAGGAAAAATATTTAATCTGTCCTATGAAAGTAATATTTTCCTGCAGAAGCTCCATGATCTGCTTCGTGTTCAAACAAGTGCCGACGTTTGTAATGGATGCTTGCAACTCTGCTTGCCTCATAGCTTGTCACAGAACATCCTTTGCTCTCTGATCTCAGCCCAACTTTCCAGCCTCATCTTCCACCCCTCCTCTTTCCTGGGGCCCTCTCAGCGTGTCTTCAGGCATATCTGATGATGTGCCATTCTCTAATCCACCATGGGTTTGATTACTCATGCTATTCCCCCCAGCTCACACATCTTAGATTTCCATGCCTCTGTGTATATTCAGTTACACATAGTAATAAATCCCAGTTAATCTCTTTAACAATCAAGATGGCACTCCTTCTGTGAAGCCTTGCAGAACCACTCCCCTCCACTCCCTCTCTGGGAAAACTAGGCTCTTCTCCTGAGTTCCCACCTTGGAACTCCTGCACGTCTGTGTCTGCATCCACTGCATGTCCGTCTCTCTCTCTATTCTGACAGCTCCTGGGTCAGAATTGTGTCTTACTCAACCTACATCTCAAGTTCCTGGCACAGAGGCCCTTAATAAATGTTTGCCAAGTGTTTCAGTTAAATTTGTTAAATTCATGAATAGAAGTTGTTCTTGCTAGAGAAAGGACAGAAACCCCAGAAAATCCAAAGATCACCTAGGAAAGGAGCAGGTCTGAGGTCTGGATAGAGACAGGAGCCTGGTCCATGTATTAGGACCCCTGCTGGAGAGAGAAAGTGAGCGCGAGTAGCTTTGAAACTAAGTGTGAAACTGGGGCTGGTTGCCTACTGAAACCCGGTCTGAGTTAGCCACAGAGAGGTGTTGGAAGTGAGACTCCAAAATGCAATTCCACAATTGGAGCTGCCTCCCTCCTCCGGTGCGGCAGCAGCACGTCTGTCCTGGGACAGGCACACGGACTGTGTAATCAGGCTCAGCTGGTAATCAGGAAGCTGCCAAACAGACGCGAGACTAAATTATCTCCCTGTCCCAGACAAAGTGGCCTTCTAGATGAGGGTTAAAACCAGTGATGGTAGAAAAAAACAAAAGAAGGGAAGTGGCAGCTGCTGCCAAACACCTGGCCAGTGGACAGCTCCCAATCCGTCCTTACTCACTTGCAGACCCTCTAAAGCCAGGGCTGCTTAACAAGGGACGGGTATTTCAGACCTATGGTATTTGGTGCCAAAGTCATCATTAGAGAAGGAAAACAATTTGTGCCCACAGTGACAATGAAAGGGGGCAGAACCAATTTCCTGTCAACAGCTCTAACACTTGCCAATGGCTGGCTGAGTAAACTTGGGGTGGGGTGGGGGTGGGGGTGAACAATGTGCCTCAGTTTCCCCCTTGGTTAATTGAGGAGGATGTGCCCTCACATCCAAGATGCAGATGGTGAGACTTTTTTTGTGATCTTTTTGATTCTATTTTTATGGTTTGGGGGGCAAGAAGGGACCTTGCACTTGTGGGCAGAACTCTATGAGTTCATAAGCTGTGGTGGAGAAAGGAAAGAAAACCCAGGCAATCAAATGATCACCTAAGCAAGGGGCAGCTCTGTTGCCTGGGGAGAGACATGCGCCCAGTCTATTCAATAGGTATTTACTAACGGCTCCATGGGCCAGGCATGGTACTAGGCACTGGGCATGGAGTGCTGAGCAAAACTGCCTGAAGCTCGCCGCTGCCTTCATGAGGCTCACAGACAGCGGGCCACATAGATATTAAATAAATCTCCCTACAAGGAAATACAAAATCACACCTCTACGTGCTGTGAAGAAGCAGTAGAGTGGCTACAGGGGACTTGAATCCGTCAGGGAAGGCCACTACAAAAGTGTCAACTGCACCAAGAACTGAAGGACAAGTTGTGTTAACTGCACAAACAAGGGAAGGATGCGCGGCTGGAAGAGCATGGGCAGCTGCAGGCGTGCCAGCCCTGCCCACACATGGCATCAATTACTGTCTGCTTCAGATGCATTTTACGCTATTCTGTACTATTATGATATTTATAGCAAGGCTGCTTTCCACCATGGGGTGGTGATGAGATGGGACTTTTTCCTGAGCTAGCTGCTAAACCTCCCTCCAGCAGAGGGCTGGAGACAGGTGTTGTGCCTCACTCAGTTTCACTGGTCAAAGGGAACAACGCCAGGATGTCCTGAGTAGCAGGGCTTGCTCCAAGGAAGGGATTGTAGACAGGGCCTGTGACATGGCATCATCTGTATTAGTCAACCATTGCCATCAGAATGCTGAGAAACAAGTCATCCCAGCACCCGGGAGCACCACAACCAGCCTTTCCTCCCATGCTCATGGTCTGCAGGTTTTCTGCAATTCAGCCGATCTAGGATGGGCCACCTGGGAGGCTCTGCTTTAGGCTATGCGTTGATTAGGAGGGGCTCCTGGCTTCAGGTTGGGTTTAGGTCTGGTCCATGTGTCATTCTAGGGTCCAGGGTGAAGGAAAAGTGCTACCAAAGGCTTGTTCTCATGGTAGAACGCTGGATGCAAAAGCCAAGCCACATGGCACGTGTAAGGCCTCTGTCCATGTCATGTCCATTAACATTCTATTGGGTAAAGAAAGTCTCATGGCAAAGCTCAGCATCAATGGGACAAGCATATATATTCCATCCACAGAGGGAAACGATAGGGAACGAATATTCAGTGAACAATAATCCAAATTATCGCACCCTCCTGTGACCACCGTGTGGTTACCTTAGGATCAGAGATCAGTACTCTGAAAAGTTGCTATTTGTGCTGTCTGTTATAATTTCATTTTTGTTCTCCCTTAGTGTTTAGTTAAATTCTTTTTGAAAATGTCAGGCTGTCTCAGCTGTGCTATGAAGAACCAAGGGAATCGATTTTGTCCACCATTTAGCCTGAGTTTTAAATGGAAACTGACGTATCCTAGTGTGAGAATCTCAAGTGGGAGGTGAGACTCAGGGGAGTGGTTTCTAAGAGTTCTTCTGCAGTGGCCCCTCCTCCTCAGAGGGATTCTCCTTCTTGCATTCTTCTCTGTTCACTCCTTGAAGGACTCTGGGGTTTGATTTCATGAGAAAACAGTTTCCTTGCAGTGTGCATGTTGTGGCAGATTACAGCATAAATACCTGCGATGTACTGTCCGTGCTAGCCAAGATGCTTCCAGTTGCCTTGCCATCAACAGTTGCCTTGCCATCACTGGAGCAGGGCAGCCTAAAACTTCCCCGTGGGCCCCTTAACATTTCCTGGGCACTTCTGTGGAAGCCAACAGCTCCAGGAATCCACTTTGCAAACCACAGCAAATTACTGGCCTAGATGACCTCAAGGGTCTTTCCTGTTCCAAGGCCCAGGGGTCACCTTATCTGCTATACTGTCCCCTAAGACTAGGTGGAAGATTGGAACTCAGCCCTTCCCAACAGTACAACACCCGGCTGTGAAAGACT
>RJWJ010048793.1:0-10470 GCA_004363605.1 Indri indri | reverse complement strand
TAGGGCAAAAGAAGTAATCCAAAATGAAGTATAATAAATACAGAAAAGGAGATAGGAGACATAGAGGATATAGTAAGAAGGTCTTACTTATTTAATTGGATTTCTATTATACAAAGAAGGACAGAGAATGAAGAAGTATTATATGAAGAGGCAATGGCTATGAATTTTTTGAAACTAAGGGAAAATATAAATACACAGATTCAAGAAGGCCTACAAACTCCAAGCAAATAAGTACCTTGTAAATAAAAAGAAATCTACATCTAAACACATCATAATACAAACGTAGAAAATTGACACATTGCACTATTTGTTATTTCCTAAGCAAGTTGTCAATTTTCTTGCATCTGTACTTTGGCATACATTATACTATTCCCCCACCCTGATCTTCATCTGTCCAAGTGTTTACCATTATTTACCAAGCTTGATCTGATAATCCTCCTGTTCTTAACCCCAACTAGATTTATAATGAAAATTATCAATAATAACTTAATGTCAACAATATTAATCCTACTGCCTCAAATACTACTACCATTATTGAGTACTTATCTAGTTCCAGGCATTGTCCTTGGCACCAGGACAATGGCACCACGACAGGCAGCCGTGTCTCTTCCATCTAGCTCTTCTCTGAACTTGTATAGCATTTAACCTGTCTCGTACCACCTATGACATTTTCCTTCGAACTATTATAATGTGTATGTAAAGTCCATCTCATCTAGGGGGAGTGCCTAGCACCTAGCTTTCCTCGTGCGTTAATGAACTCGTGCTCATTCATTTATCGAGTGAGTCTTGCACGTGGTTTACCTGGCTTGGCTCTGAGATGCCTTAAGTGCCTGGGGATCTGTTAAAAGTCTGAGCAGATGCACCAGTGGAAACTGTGAGCCCGTTTGCACACCTTATCATCTCTGCCTGCCTTAGCAGCACCCGTTCACACGTTAAATTGAAAGCAGTGACCGATGCTCTATTTAAAGTGTCCTCGAAAATGGTACTCAAGTGTGTAATGCAGCTATTTCACTGACGTGGGCCAGGTATTTATGGAGAGGTGGTTTTTCCTTTGGATAGGGGCTTTATAACCAGAAGCCATCATATGACACCTGTGTGGATGTCAAAAGGAAAACAACAACAACAACAAAACTCTACTAGTTACTTCCGTCTCTGTCAAGACATAATCTCTCTGGTTATTTTCTACATCAAGCCATGTCTCTTCCATCAGCATCCAAAGATCACAAGATATGACCTGGGGCCAGTGAAGTCGAAGCAGGAATTGTCGAGAGCAGGAAGAATAATTGCGGTTTTCACCATTAGCATTCTGGCACTGGCTCTCTCTGGGTTTGTTCACCACCTCAGCCTGACAGCTTAATGGTTTGTGGGGCAAGGAACATTTTAGCACAGTCAGTTGCTACTCTTGTAGGGAGGGGGAAGACTGGTGAAAACACTAGGTAGAAGTCTCTAGAGAAATGGGGCTATGTGTAGGAAAAGAGGTGTTAAGTTAGGGGAAATGGCCAACTTCATCAGAGCCAGACTGTCAGAGCTGCAGGAAAACCGGTGATTTGTGCATGCTTTTGTGTGCTGCTGCGTTTTTTTCCCCCTCTGGCTCTCTGTCTGGCACTTTTTCCTTGGGCATCCTTTGAAATAAATCTTTATTGATTCTACTGATTAACTCCACTCCTTGCATTTCTGACAGCCAGGATTTTTTTAACTTTCTGAGCAGCACCAATATTCTACTCTTGTTCCCACCTCCCTCTCCCTCTCTGAGTAAAAACAGTAAACAGCACGAAGTTTTTAAGACAGGTCCACACTATGCCTTCTACTCTCTTGGCCCAACATCCATGTCCTGTATGAGCTTTGGAGAATTGGGGAATCCTGCTATCGCAGCATGGAAAATGCTCGCCTGGGCCCGTGGAGCTGGACAGCTGGCACAGGTTTGGGAGGGGGTGATTGGAGCTAGGGCAAGTGAGGCCATGGTATGTTAAAGTGAGACAACAAAATGTCTAGAGTGAAAGCCAGCCCCACAACACCCAAAGTGGGAGAGCTCTGGGGACTTCAGCAACAAACATGTCCCATGAGACTTCCAGTCCTTCACTGCAATTGTTGTGACTTGTGTGATGGATTCTCCAGGCACCCTCTGACATGGTGCTCTGCTCTATGTCTCTCTGAAACTCTGGGGTGGTCAACATTTCTCAATGGTAGTGCCAGTGGCATTTTGGGTGGGATAGTTCTTCATGATGCAGAGCCGTCTTGCACGATGCAAGAGGAGCATCCCTGAATCTCTGGGTCCTAAAGGCCAGGAGCACTCAGTCAACCACAAAGCCTCTATACATTTCTAGATGTCCATGGAAAAGGGAAATGGCACCAGATTGAGAACTTTGGCAAGTCGAGAGGAGGAAGAACATGATTGACACCTTGCCTGCGTTTAACATCTGTGCTTATTCCTGCGGACATGGGTTATTAAGATATCTTTGACAGTCAAGTGACCTTGAACAATTCTTTTCAAATGCTCTCTAAGCCTTCACTGAGCTCCTTGGTGGTTAAATGATGATAGTAGAACCCATCTCTTATGTTTGTTAGGAAGATCAATATTAGCAAATAGTCATATGTGCTTACAATATGCTAAGCATGTTATATGCGTGATCTCATCTATCTCTATAACCAGTCACTCAGTGAAGTATGTTCTATCATTATTCCCATTTTTCAGATGAAACTTTTCATTCCCACCTTACAGATGCAAAGACTTTAGTGTATTACTCCAGGGTATGCTGCTAGCTGGACTATAACTTAGGTTCTCAGACTGCAGCATGCTTCAGAGTTTCCTGGAGGGCTCCTAAGAATCACAGACTGCTGGAACCAGGCCACAGAGTTCCTGGCTCAGTAGGTGTGGGGTGGGCCTGAGGATTTGCGTTTCTAACAAGTTGCCAGGTGCTGCTGCTTGGGAGACTGATTACACATCAAGAACCACTGACTTGAGTCTTCCGATCTTAATTCCCAATAATTTGCGATGTAGTATAAGCTCGGGAAAGGCAGGAAACGAGCATGTCCCTCTCTCCACACACACACAACACACACACCCAAGGACTTTGACTGTATGTGGCCTTGGACAGGGCGCAGTCTCTGTGGCAGGGGAAGAGTCTAGGGTTGAATTTTACTGTCAATCTACTCAGATTCCCTGTGTCCCTCTGCCCTGGGACGGAGAGGCAGGGTCCTAAGTAGGCACTAAGGAGTCCTTTCGCCTTGTGGTAGGAGAGAGGAGGGCAAGGTGGGTGACTGGGTGGCAGGGGCCCCGGGGAGACAGGCAGGGCCTGGGAGGTTGGGAAGTCGTGGTAGATGTGAGTCTGTACAGGATCAGAGCCCTGCATTCAGGAAATTTAATTATTTCTATTCTGTTTGTGTTTTCTGTGACTATCAGATTTTTATTCTCCACTTTTATTAATAACAATGTCAGCCTGGCAGACAGGCACCAAGGAAAGGGATTTTCTCTCCTCCATGCTTGGGCCCAGAGGTTAGGAGAGGAAGAACGTCTCCCTGTAGCTGGTTATGTTGGTGGCAGCTAGAGACAAAGAGAGAGAAGCCCAGAGACTGCCAGGTGATGTGGGGCGGGGCAGCTGCCAGCAGCAGCCAGGGGGCTTTGTCAGCCACCCGCCCCACCTGGAGATGCTTCAGGTGTCATATTCTAACCACACTCATCGCCGTCAATTGCTTCTTGTGAGTTGGGGCTTTAGCTGGGCACCTGAAAATAGTTGAGGGGAATGGGTCATGGGTTGGATTTTTCAAATTCATTCTATAGATAAAGAAAGTAAGTTCAAGAAATTCAGAAATGTGCTGAGCTTCACACAATATGCAAGCGGAAGAGCCAGGCCTGGAGCCCAGGGCAGCATTAGCCGATGCCCTTAATGCTTTCACACTGATGCATGCTTACAATCTTGGTGCTTGCGTTGTGTGGATCAGGGAAAACTCTTTCCATACTGTGGGGACACTTTAGTTCCATTCACCTTGCTCAGAAGCAGGTATTCCCTAAACCTTGTGAAGCTGGTGATCTCCCAGGCTTCAGACTGGCTCTGCCTGAGACCTTGCCCATGAACCTGAGCAGGTCATAGAACCTCACGGGGCCTGAGGATCTCCCCTTGGTGAGCACCAGGACCCCTTTCCTCTCTTGCTGGGCCGCCTCGTGGACACTGACGTGTCTCTGGGCTCATGGGAGGGCAAAGGCAGTGACTTCTCCAGCCCCAGCTGGTGCAGGGACTCTGAAAGGCAGGCAAGGGCTCCACTGTCACGCTGGTGTCTGCAAGCCTGGCGCACATCCCTCCTCCTCTGGAAGGAAGAGAGGTCAGTGACTGTCTGATGTCTTTCCTTGGAGGAATTGACATGCTAGCAGGTCCAGGGGCAGGGCAGGCTCTGTGATGCTCTGAATCCTGCAGGGGAGTTGCTCCATGCTGGGGATTTTCCCCTCTGCTGGCTTGATAAATGACCCCAGGCGGGGTGTCCAGGCTGAGCATGTGGGTCGCGGTGGCCCCCGCCACCCATGCACTTCCCTGTGAAATTGACAACAGAAGCTCATGGATTGAAGAAGGGCTCGATCCAGATAAAGACTTTTAAAAAATTTTCCTGGCTCCTATTTGTACCCAAGGTTTTCCTGTCATTGTGGATGTGACACCTCACTCTTAGAGGGCCTTTAGCCTCCACTTCGCTCTTCCTCTCTGGCCTTCCCCCTCCTCCTTTCTGCCCAGCGCAAGCTGTAGACGACTTTGAGCGAACATCTCCTGCCCTCCGCTGGGTGTGGGTCTGGGTCTGATCAGGCACACGCTCCTCGGTCCTGACACACCCACAGTCCTGCTTCGGGATGCTCGTCCCAAACTAGGAAATCCCAGCTAATGCCCTTACAAAGGGTCTTAACTTTCTGAAGTAGTACTTTGGATGCTGAAAATGACCCTTCGGGACAATGAATGGACTCAAAGGATTAAGGCTCCTTTCCAAAAGGCTACTTTCATTGTTTCTGGCCAAAAAAGAACCACCAAATCTTACCATCAGATTACTAATTCCTCAGAAAGCTCTCACATGTTGAGTACTTAGTAGGTGCCAGATGCCGCTAAGTGCTCGTTTTAGGCATCACCTGGTCCTGCCCCCTGCCCTGGGAGGGAATCTTGGGCACAGCCTCCTTGCCAAGTGATTTGGCAGCCACCTGGGTATGGCTGGGGCAGCCTGACCCATTGCTGGGCTGGCCCAGTGGCCTGCGAGTTCTCAGAGTGGATCCAGATCTCTGCCTTCTCACCCCCATGCACAGACCCTGTTTCTGCCCTTTGGAGGAGTCCAGAAAGAAAGTTCACGCTCCCCTCCCGGTGGCAGCCCCCCGTGCAGTTTAAACATACCCGGTCCCTTCAAGACTTTCTGGACATCTCTAGTTACTTGGTTCCCTGTCATCTTTTTAATCAGCCTAATGCCCCTGAGAGTAAGGTCAGCTTAGCAACCCTCCTTGGCAAGAAGCAGAGTCTGGCACACCGAGTGGGGGCCCAGCCGTTCATTCCCAAAAAACCTGCTTTTCTGCAGAAATGCTCCCCGTATCCCTTCCTGCCCTGACTTTTTGGAGCTAGGACCTTCGACTTGGCAAAGTCAGCCATCTCTTTAAGGCATACAGGTTGCTGCTATGCCGTAGCTGCTAGGCGAGGTGACTCCTTGGACGGGCTCTGGGATTACAGCCAGCCTGCCAGCCTCTCCCGGCAGCTCCCCGTGGCTGGGTCCTCAGGACTGATTTGCCCAAGGACTGGCTGCCTAATTAATCTCCAGGTGTCTGGAGCCCCAGTAGAGCAGCCTATATCTGGCAGGTTTGCTCAGAGGAGAAGCGTGGCCATGCCACGTGGGAGCCTTGCGGGGGCTGAAGGGAGCCTTGTCCAGAGGGTCTTTTCTCCTTCCCTCTGCTCCATTCACATCCTGCTGCCATTTGTTGGGACCTGGATGTGCCAGTGGGGCGTGTGCTGAGCTGGACACAGGAGTGGGGCGGGTGTGGGCGGGTGAAGGCTTTGTTCTTTCTTCTCTATAATGTACAGCTTCTCCTTAGATCCTGTGCAAGGGTCAAGACTGGGATAAAAGGATAAAGATAGTTGCTCACAGGGAACAACAAGAAGAAAACCTGAGCTTGCTGGGGAGAGCAACATATCACAGCCAGGAAGACAGTAATACTTGCAGACACTAATACAGCCGCTCCTATGTGTGAAGCGTGGTTTGAAACATTTCCCCTTATTAACTCATTTAATCCTCCCAAGAGCCCCATGCAGGACATGCTATTATAACCCCATTTTACACATGAGGAGCCTGAGGTTCAGAGGTTCAAGGTCACGAGAAGGAGGTAAGTTTTTCTCCAAGCGTTGCACTCCCAGTTGCTGGGAGAAGCAGAAGAGGTGGGAGCAGAGATTGTGGAGCCTGGGTTTGAGCCTGGGCTCTGTGAACCCAGGTTCTTCCTCTGTCTAACGGTAACGATGAGGCCTGCCTTGTGGGGTGGTGGCGAGGGTTAACCGAGGTGAGGGGGTCAGGGGTCCAGCCCAGTGCCTGTCTAGTGGCAGGTTCCCGGTAATTAGCTCCTGCTGAGAGGGGGAAGATGCCTTGATTTTCCATCACAGAGAAAACGTCCTGTCTGTGGGGCCTGCAGAGAAGACCTCGGCCAAGGAATAACGCATGAGTCTGGGAACAGAGGAACCTGGGTCCTCATTCTCTCGGTGTCACAGTCTCCCTTGGCTCCCTTGGATGAATGGGCAGCACTGTGGGGTGTGGGGTATGGGGTGGCTGCCATTTAGGTAAATGAGGTGAAGGAGGTGTCTGAATACCAGAGAACCCCTCCCTTTTCCTCTGGAGCCCTAACTCCGCAGCTGCTGCGAGGAGGCGGGTAGGAGGGGATATGAGTCAGGTGGATGGTCACAGCCACAAAGGGCCATCCCCAGGAACAGAACCTTGAGATTCATGAGTGTGACCCCCTCTTGCTATTCCTTCCTGGATCCCACCACCCAGGTCACATCCCTCCTGTGCCCCTGCAAGCCAGGACGAGCCTCGGCACCATGGGAGGTGGTGTAGGGTCTGGGATGTTTTCGGCACCTGCCTTCATCCATTGGGCAACGTCTCAAAGTCCGGCTGCACTCACGGGAGGCTCAGCACCAATCATGGTGAACAGAAATCCAGATGTCAAAGTAGTCTTCCTAATAATTTTGCCTTTTTCTTGGAGAGGGCAGTGATTTCTGGTCTGATTAGTTGATCCTGTGGCCCGTAATGTGGGTGAGAAAGAGTTTGTGCTAGGAATTGAAGGATCACTTCATTTCCTTACTGATTACTGGTGCCTGTATTATTTATATTTTTTTGTAACCATACTCTCCTTATAGAACTCTCTTAAAGCCACTTGTCCATTTTAAAAAATACAGGATTGTTGCAGTGAAATAATGCAATAAATCACGAAGCCCCTTAATTGGCACAGATATACTGCAAAAGCCTGCAAAATGATGATGGCAGACTAGGGAACGAGGGCAGTGTGCCAGCCCCTTGGCATCATGGTGTCCTCTGTCCGCAAGGCACCTGCAGGGCACACCAACCTGGTGAGGGTGACATCCAGTGTATTGAATATTAGTAGAGCCATTATCTTTCATTCTTTTGAGACACAAATATATTTAAATAGAAGTTCCAGTATTTTTTTTCCACGTCCCTTATTTTGGAGTCCACTAAGTTAAAAGACTTCAGGTGCCAGCCAGCCCAGTGCCCGTCCCATGTGTGCCAGCTCCTGGCTGCTCCGTCTGGAGACTCCATCCTCACCTGCTTCCACCACCGCGGTATGTGTGCACACGTACACACTCCTGGGCAAGTCTCCATGGATTTGTCCTTTGGAGCCAGGCTCTTAACCGCTGCACCAGGTGTAGACACCAGGGTAGGGAGGGCCGGGGCGGGAGGAACGCCAGGCCTCGCTTCTCTCACTTGGAAGTCGCTCCTCTTTCACGGGGACTGCCACAGAGAGCAGTGAGTCTAATGGCAGGAGCAGGAGGGGTGGTGGCCCCGTGGCGGGTTAGCCGGGCAGCTCTGGCTCAGGGTCAGGGAAGACCTGGAACTGCTGTGGGATTTCTCACTAGAAATCCCTGTTCCAGCCAAAAAGTATTTTATCCTCTCTTCATTTATGCTGAACAGTTGTCCACTTCGGTATGAGTTCCTGCTCCCCCTCCTCTGCACCCCTGCACACACGTCAAGCTGTGGCTTCCTCTTCCCTGGCCTTTTCTCCTAAGTAGGGTTGGCGCAGGGACTTGTCGCACAGCGGCCATTTTATTTCCCAGCCTCCCTTTCTTCAGCTCCCGGCCCCTGGGGGACTGTGTCTCAGTCTCACGGCCTCTGTTGTCCAGTGAGTTGCTAAAACACAAAATAAATCCTTATTCTGTCCCATAGAACAGCCCCACGGGGGTCCGGTTCCGTGGGAAGTGGGCTCTAACCAGAGTTCTCGCGTCCCGAGATGAGGGGACGAGGTGGCCTGGCTCAAGGAGACGGGGCGGCCCAGGGTGGCGGCTCCGAGGCAGGCGGGAGCAGGGGAAGGGTAGGCGCTGGCCGCAGGCGGGAAGGGAGCGAGGGGCACTCTGGGCCTGCACCGAGTCGGAACTCCCCGCGGTGGGCAGGGCAGCCGCAGCTTCGTAGACTCGCAGAGCAAAAGGAGAACAGAGGCCCAGAGCATCAAATGGAGAAAAATGGTTTTCTCGTAGAGCCAAGGTTTTTTGTTTTAAGTAAGCACAAGGGACTCTGGATGTGGAAGGGAATCTTTGAATTATTGGAAGATGCTTTGGGATGGGAAACTGTGCCGAGGCCGGCCTCTGTGGATTTCGGGGAATCCTTTGAACAGGGGGCATCTGGAGACAAGTGAAATCCTTTCATGTTGGGGGCTTTGCACCCATCCAATCGCGGAATTTACGTCCTGAGCAAGGGTGTGGCTACCTATGGTGGGGCTCAGAGTGCTGTAAGGGCTGCTTTAGGGGACAATTGAAGGTCGCACAATCCTGATCATTTGTTCTTCCACCTCCGAGAGGGTGCTTACGCGTGAATGAGTACCGTGTATAGGGCTAAAAATAAGAGGCGTGTCCTCTCCTCAGCAGGGTCGATTTGACAGCAGAGGGAATATAGGTATAAACGCTAAGGCAAAGCAAAGTAGAAAGTGATGCTTGTACACACCATGTTGTTTTAGAAATTAAGGGAAGGAGAGAAATCCCTTTGGCTTGGAGGTCAGAATGGGTTTGTGGTGGTGGTGATTCTGTAGATTGCCCTGTTTATTCCTTACCACCTAGAGGGCGGATCCTACTGTCATCCCTATTTTATGGTTGAGGAAACTGAGGCCTAGAGGGAATAACTAATTTGTCCAAGGTCAAATTTGTAAGTGTAGGGTTGGGGAAGGAAGGAGGAAAGGAGAGCCCCAGGGAAAGGGAACAATTGGTGATGGCATGAAAGCAGGACAGCACAGGCTGCATATGGGCAATGGAGATAGTTTTATTGGAGTGGAAATCATGACAGCCAGGTGATGGAATAGGAGACTAAGTCTGTCCCTCACTCTGTAAGCAATAGGGAGCCATTGAAGATTCTTGAGTAGGAGAGTGTCACAATAGTTTGGAAAGAGGAGAATCTGGAGATGTATAGGACATTGAGAGGTGATTGTAGCAGGACATGTGATAGACAATGCAGTATGCACAGAGGACAATATGACATCCTATTATTTTGAACAATGCAGGAAAAAAAATTTCCTTTCACTTTGACAAGAGGCAACTGATTTCATAAGAATGAAGAAAAAGTGGCCCATATACTAGTTCCTCCCAGCTCTACCCACACATTTGTACCCAGCATCCTGACCCCTGGACTAGGCTCTAGTCATCACCATTCCATCCCTTTTCTATCTCCTTACCAGAATTCTTTGGCAGAAATGTGTTATTTTTTCAGTTAACTCTAATGCCAGTTCGTTGGAATGGGTAAAAATGTCTTTTATGCCTTCAGGCATTTCTAGACTTTGAGGGAGGTGCTACAAAGTTGGCACATGGAAGCATCGGGATCGCCTGGGGTGAAGATTTTATTCTCTAGTGGGAAGAGCAGTGGACTCAGGCCCTGGGCCCAGCCAGTAACTGCTTTTATGGTTCTAGCATGCATGACCTCTGATTTTGAGTTTCTGCATGTGTAAAATGGAGATAATAATGAGATTCTGTATGTCAGTGGTTTTCAGAGTGTGATCTCTGGGCCACCAGTGTCACCTGGGAACTCGTGAGGATGCGAATTACTGAGCCCTGCCCCAGTCCTGCCACATCAGCCCACTCAGGGTGGGCTCCAGGTGCGAACCACTCAGGTGGTTCTGACGCACAGTCAAATTGGAGAACCACTGCTGCTTGTCACGGCACTGAAAGTTCAGGCTCTTATCTGAATTCCGTCTTGACTCTGTTACAGTGGAATGTGCTTCACAAATCCCCTGGTAGTCTTGGCTAAACACAGGTTTCATAG
>RJWJ010048792.1:0-10411 GCA_004363605.1 Indri indri | reverse complement strand
CACTGGTCTTCTTTCCTTTCATCAAACACACCAAGCTTGTGCCTATCTTAGGACCTTAGAACTGTGATTACAGTTCTCTCACCACCTGCTTCAGTCTCTCTCTAACCAATGATTCAATTTTATTTTCTTTATAACCTTTATTAATATCAGAAAACACTTTATATATTTATCTACTTGTTTTCTATTTCCTCACCAATACTACTACAACATCATTAAACTTAAGCTTGTGAGGGTAGAGCCTTTATCCAATAATCTTTTTCCTCATTTTATTTTAGCACCTGGAATCGTGCCTGACACTCCATACATACTTTTTGGAAAAATCAGTGAACAAACCCTGCCTATGTTAAATGGCTATATTAAATTGTTTAAAGAGGATTTACTGGAAGGAGAAACCCACAGAATCAAAGGAACAGTTGAAGACTCAAAAGAACAAGCTTAGAAGGGCAGGAATAGGGGAAGCAATAAAGATCTAGGTAGCAAGAAAGGCAAATTGTTCCAACCATTTTTTCCACTCTTTTATTTTTCTACTGAAGACACGATGTTCATAAAGAAAGTCAGGTCATCCTCGTATGGGCCTCATGACCATCATTAAGCGAAGGGAGGGCAGGGTACCTTAACCAAACTTTACAGCAAGACTATAATCAATGACAAAAAAGGTAATTCTCCAAAAATAAATGTATGGTTATTGTCCAAAGAAAGGAGGAAAGGATGTACTTACAGCCCAAAACCAAAAAAAGTCTGTAATAATCCCTGACTTGCTATTTTATCATCTAGAAGACATCTTCCAATATTAACAGTGTATATTCAAGACATGTAAACAAATTTTAATATTAATCTAAGTCAAAAACAGAAAGATTCATCTAATCGAAAATCATACAACATACTCAAAAGATATACTTTTTTTTAAATTTCAGAGTATTACGAGTGTTCAAATGCTTTGGTTACATAAATTGCCTTTGCACTGCCCGACGAGGGTGCCCATACCCCAGACAGCACGAACCACATCCATTAGATGTGGATTTACCCATCACCTCCTCCTACCTCCCATCTGCCTATGAATGTTACTTCCCAGATATGCACATTAGTGATGATCAATTAGTACCAATGTAATGGTGAGTACATGTGGTGTTTGTTTCTCCATTCTTGTGATATTTCACTTAGAAGAATGGGCTCCAACTCCAACCAGGATAATACAATAGATAGTTCATCACTTTCTTTAATGACTGAGTAGTACTCCATGGTATACCTACACACATTTTGTTAATCCACTCATGTATTGATGGGCACTCGGGTTGTTTCCACATCTTTGCCATTGTGAATTGTGCTGCTATAAACATTTGAGTGCAGATGTCTTTTTTACAGAATGTCTTTTTTTCCTTTGGGTAGATACCCAGTGGTGGGATTGCTGGATCAAATGGTAGTTCTACTTGTAGTTCTTTGAAGTATCTCCATATTACATTCCACAGAGGTTTTACTAGTTTGTAGCCCCACCAGCAGTGTACAAGTGTTCCTATCTCTCTGCATCCACGCCAACATTTATTGTTTTGGGACTTTTTGATAAAGGCCATTCTCACTGGAGATAAGTGATATCTCACTGTGGTTTTGATTTGCATTTCCCTGATAATTTGAGATGTTGAGCATTTTTCATATGTTTCTTGGCCATTAGTCTATCTTCTAAAACACATGGAAGTTATAAACTTCTAGAGATGATAAAGACAATATCTGAGATGAAAAATACACTGGATGGGATTAAGAGCAGATTAAACACACTATGAAAGAAAAGGTTATTAGATTTGAAGACACAGCAATAAAAATGATCCAAAAATAAAACAAGGTGAAAAAAAGTACTGAAAGAAAATGAACAGAGCATCAGTGATCTGTGGAAAAAAATTCAAGTGACCTAATATATGTGCAATTGGAGTCCCCAAAGGAAAGGTGTTAGATGAGGCAACAAACATTTTTTGAAGAAATAATGGCTGAAAATTGTCTCACTATCACAAAAACTATAAACATAGAGATCCAACAAGCTCAACAAACCCAAAGCACAAGAAACATGAAAATAAGTACATCAATGCATTATAATGAGATTGCTTAAGGTCAATATAAAGAGAAAATTCTTTAAGTATTTAGGAGAAAAAAGACCCATTTGTTACAGAGAGAGGAATGAAGGTAAGAACAAGAACAGAATTGTCATTGGAAAAATTGCAAGTTAAAAGAAAGCAGAGCAACATCTTTAAAATACTAACAGGGGAAAAAAGGGTCATCTAGAATTCCACAAGCAGCAGAGTAGGCCTCTTGTGTGTGCAACTTGTGCAGTCACGCAGAGCTCTGCATGCAAAAGGACCGTGCTTGGTTTAATGCTTTGCTGTTGATGGCTTGAAATTCTTAGTAATGTTTAAACAGAAGGTTCTACATTTTCATTTTGCATTGAGCCCCACAAAGTATGAAGTCAGTCCTGATAATCAGCAAAAATATCTTTCAAACATGAAGGTGAAACAAAGACTTTTTCAGACGTACAAAAGCTGAAAGAATTCTCCCATCAGCATATCTGCATAATCAGAACGAGAAATGTTAAAGGAATTTCTTCAGGCAGGGAATATGATATCATGTGGAAATCTGGATCTAAGCAAACTAATGCAGAACACTGGAAATGATAAATATGTGAGTAAATATGAAACTTCGAAAATATCTCTTACATCACTAACCAGTAAGGAAATGCAAGTCAAAAGCACAATGAGATTCTATTTCACATTCATTTAGGATGGCTATTAGTAAAACAAAAAAAACCAGAAAACAGCAAGTGTTGATGAGGATACGGAGAAATTGAAACCCTTATGCACTATTGGTGGGAATGTAAAATGGTGCAGCTGCTGTAGGAAGCAGTATGGTTATTCCTCAAAAAATTAAATATAGAATCACCATATTATCCAGCAATCCCACTCCTGGATATATACCCAAAATAACTGAAAGCAGGGACTCAATAGATCTTTGTACGTCTGTATTCACTGCAGCATTATTCACAATGGCCAAAAGGTGGAAACAATCAAAATGCCCATCAATGGATGAATGGACAAACAAAATGTTGCACATACATATAATGGAATGTTATTTGGCCTGAAAAAAGGAACATAGTTATGACACATGCTACAACATGGACAACCCTTAAAGACATGCTAAATGGAATGAGCCAGACACAAAAGGAGAAATATTATGATTCCATTTATATGAGGTGCCTAGCGTAGTCAGATTCATAGGGACAGAAGGCAGAACAGTGATTTGCCAGGGGCTGTGGGGAGGAGATAATGGGGACTTATTGTTTGATGGGTGCAGAGTTTCAGTTTGAGAAGATGAAAAGTTCAATCAATGATTTAAGCTTACACTTTAAGAACTGGAAAAGTAAGAGCAAATGAAATCCAAAGTAAGCAGAAGAAAGGAAATAATAAAGATTATAAGGAAAGTCAAATAAATTGAAAGCAGTAAAACAATAGAGAAAATCAACAAAGTAAAAAGCCGGTTCTTTGAAACAGTCAATAAAATTGATAAACCTCTAGTCAGGTTGATCAAGAAAAATGAGAAGACACAAGTAACTAATATCAGGAATGAGAAGAATAACATTGTTACAGAGTCTACTAATATTAAAGGGTTAATAAGAGAATGGTATAAAAATTATGGTAATAAATTCGACAACTTAGATAAAATGGACAAATTCCTTGAAAGAAATTAACAAAGCTCTCACGAGAAGAAATACATAAACTGAATAACCCTATAGAGATGGCCCTCAATATCCACGGGTTCTGAATCTGTGGATCCAACCAACCATAGATCTAAAATAAGTTTAAAAAACAATAAAAAATAACAATAGAAGAATAAAAAATAATACAAATAAAAACCAATGCAGTATAGCAACAATTTACATAGCAATTACATTGTTTCAGATATTATAAGTAAACTACTAATGATTTTAAGTATACAGGGGAATGTACCTAGGTTATATGCAAATACAATATCATTTTATATAAGGGATTTGAGCACTTCATGGATTTTGGTATCCATGGGGACCCCAGAACCAATGCCCCATGGATACTGAGGGACAACTGTATTTATTAAGGAAGTTGAGTTCGTAGTTAAAAACCTTCCCACAAAGAAAAATCAGGCTTAAAAGTCTTTAACTCCAGGGACAGTGGCTCACGCCTTTAATCTTAACACTTCAGGAGACTGAGACGGAAGGATCACTTGAGGCCAAGAGTTCAAAACCAGCCTGAGCAACATAGTGAGACCCTGTCTCTACAAAACATAGAGAAAGCAGCCAGGCATGGTAGTGTGCATCTGTAGTCCCAGCTACTTGGGAGGCTGAGGTGGGAGAATCACTGGAGCTCAGGAGTTTGAGCTTTCAGTGAGCTATGAGTATGGCACTGCCCTCTAGCCTAGGCAGCAAAGCAAGACCCTATCTCAAAAAATAAAATAAAATAAAATCTTTATTAGTAAAATTTAAGAGATATTTAAGGAAGAAATTGTGCCAATTCTATATAAACTCTTTTTAAAAATTTAAGAAGAGGGAATACTTCCAAACTCATTTTATGAGGCCAGCATTATCCTCATACTAAATTCAAAGACATTACAAGTGCAGAATACAAACTAATATCCTTCATGAAGATAGATGAAAATATTCTTGACAAAATTTTAGCAATCTAATCCTCAATATATAAAAAGGATAATATATCATGACTGAGTGGGATTTTTCCCCAAAACCCAACATCAATTTTAACATTCTTAAATCAATCGATGTTATTCACCATATTAATGGACTAAAAAAGAAAAGAACATGGTATTCTCCATGGATGCAAAATTAAACATCCATTCCTAATGAAAACTCTTAGAAAATTAAGAATATAAAGGAACTTCCTCAACCTAATGAACGATACCTATGAAAACCATACAGGTAACATTATACTTAATGTTGAAAGACTGAATGCCTTTCTCCTAGAATCAGGAACAAGGCAAATATTTTTGCCCCCATTGTTTCTATTCAACATTATATTAGAGGTTCTAGCCAGTGCAATAAAGCAAGAAAAATAAATGGGAGACACAGGTCGGAAAGAAAGAAAGAAAACTGTGTGTGTGCATGTTTGTGTGTGTTTTGTAGATGACATAATCATTATGTAAAATAGTCTATGGAAACTAGGAAAAAAACTACTGGAACTAGTCAATTCAGCAAGGGTATAAGACACACAATCAATATACAAAAATCAATATAAACTAGCAATGAGCAATCAGAATTGAAATTTTAAAGACAATGCTATTTATAATGGATATAAAATATGAAGAATTTAGGGATAGGTGTGTTACAAGATGCGCAAATCCTGTTCACTAAAAACACAAAACTCTGCTAAGAGAAATTTAAGAAGAGCTAGATGAGGTTTTCTCAACCCTGGCACTATTGACATTTTGAGTTGGATAATTCTTTGTTGTGGGAATTGTACTGTGCATTGTAGGATGTTTACCGGTATCTCTGACCTCTAGCTACATGATAGTATCACCTTCACCCTGAATCACAATTATTACAATAAAAAATGTGCCTAGACACTGTCAAATGTCCCTTGTGATTGACAATTGTCCCTAGTTGAGAACCATCTAACCTAAATAAATGGAATGATATACCATGTTCACAGATCAGAAGACCCAATATTTTTAAGATATCGATTCTCTACAAATTGATCTATATACTCAATGCAACTCTAACCAAATACTCAGCAGGTTTTTTGTCTACAGTGAAAAGTGGATTCTGAAATGTGTATGTAAACACAAAGAACCTAGCACAATGAAAACAATTTTAAATAAGAGCACAGTTAGAGGATTTAACTACATTGTTTCAGTACTTATAAATCTACAATAACCAAGTCAATGGGGTATTGGTCTGAAGAAAAATCAGTGGAACAGAATAGAAAATCCAGATATAGACACATACACACATACAGTCATTTAATTTTAGCAAAGATGCCAGAGCAATTAAATAGAAAAAGGACAGTGTTCTCAACAAACAGTGTTGGAACAACTGGACATTTATGGGCAAAAGAAAAACCTTGATCAATAGCTTGTGTCATATACAAAAGCTAACTCAAAATGGATTGCAGGCCTAAATGTAAAAATGCAAAACTATAAAACTTCTAGAAAAAATAGACTATTTCTACAACCTTGGATTAAGCAGTGATTTCTTAGTTATAACATCAAAACAAAACACATAGAAGAAAAATTTGATAATGTTTATTTACTACAGCAAAATCTTAAAATTTCTGGTTTTCAAAAGATACTGTTACTAAAATGAAAAGACAATCTACAGATTGGGAGAAAATATTTGCAAAGTACATACATAATAAAGACCTGTATTTAGGATATAGAAAGAACCCCAAATATGACAGTAAAAAAGCAAACAACTCAATAAAAATAGGCAAAGGTTTCAAATCCAGACACCAAAAATGTATGGATAATAATCAAGCATATGAAAAAATGCTCATCATTAGTCACTAGGTAAATGTAAATCAAAACCATTGTAAAATAACATTTCACACCCACTAGAATGTCTATAACAAAAAAGACAGGCAGTAACAAGTGTTGGAAAGGATGTGGAGAAATGGAAACGTTCATACATTGCTAGTGGGAATGTAAAAGGTACAACCCCTTTGGAAAACAATTTGGCAGTTTCTCAAAAAGTATGCCTAATGTTCTACTCCTAGAAATTTATCCAAGAGAAATGAAAGCATATGTACACACAAAGATACACTCACAAATGTTCATGGAAATCTTGTTTGTAATAGCCATAAAACTGAAAACATCCATGCAATGGAATACTACTCACCAACAAAAGAAAATGAACTATTGATACTCACAATAGCACAAATAAATTTCAAAATAATTATGCTGAGTGAAAGAAGCCAGACAAAAACAAGAGTACATATTTTGTGATTCCATTTATATGAAATCCTAGAAAATGCAAACTATTGGATAGTGACAAAGCAGATCAGTGGTTGCCTGTGTATTAGCGGGGGCAGGAGGGAGGATTCATAAAAGGGCAGAAAGAAACTTTTTGCGATGATGGATAAGTTCATCACCTTAATTGTGGTGATGATTTTGCAGGTATATATAATATATATGTTAAAAGTTTTCAAATTGTACATTTTAAATTTGCCGAGTTTATTGTATGCCAATTACATCTCAATAAAACTGTAAAACAATAACAAAGAGATGGCTAGATAGACACAATACAGTAGTTCCAGACCGATTTTAGAAACTTACTGAATCTTCTCTGAAATCGTTCTCCCCTGACAGTTGTCCGCAGGTTCCAGGATATCCACCAAAATGGAATGTGCCATCTGCTAGGCTTCAAAAGCACACATTGAAGCAGATGGCCATTATCTGACAATTCACCTAATGGCTTTTTTGTTTAATAGTTGTATACTTGAAAGAGGATCACTTTGCATTAAATCCTCAGAGAAAATTTCTATCACAGCACAGGATCACCCAGGGCCATAAATCTGCTTCTGTCCCTCTGCTAAAATTTCCTTCCCACTCAACCCAGCTTTGTTACGTTATCAGGACAGGCAAAAATTCATCTTCTGGGTGAAGCCCTCTCTGATCATCTGTCTCTTAGCACCATACACTGGTGCCACTAACCACCTGGTCCATATTGCCAGCATGTAGGGGTTGTAATAAGGTCTCCAAGGCCCACTTCCCTACCCCAATCACGAATTTTACCTAAGGAAAATAAGCTGGCCATTTGGAATTTAAGCTTTACAATGAAGACGAACTGATTCAGAGAAGAAATGTTCAAACACTTGAAACAAACATAAGGATCCATAAACCAGACTATAATCTGATTGAAAATACTAGCATATCAGAAATAGGAAAAAAGTTGTACATAAGAAAGAAGGCTGATCACCAGTGGACACTTACTGGCCAGGGAAGAAAGAATTCATTTGTATCCTTTGATACTTTGTTTGAAGATAGCAAATTTTTAAAAATTTAGAATCCACTGATTAATTCCTCTTGCTCTAAATTCAAGTTTCACAAACAACCTTTTGGTTGTAATTTGGCTCCTAAATGTGGCAAGTATGCCAAGAAAGACCTCACTGGAATAACAAACAAGAGTCTAGTCTCCTAAGATGTTAAAAGTTTCACTATAAATGAGTAATTTACCACTCTGGGTTTATATAGTAGTCCTGTGGATTTATCAGTTTAAGAAACAGACTCGAAAAGTTAAAGATCAGATTTTGACATATTTTCCAAAATAATGCCACCTTGTAATAGCCTCTTGGTGTGTAGTCAGCCTGCTTTCCCTGAAGAGATCCTTTTATTTATTTATTTTTATTCTCACCATTCATCTTTCTGTTATAGCACTTACTCCATACTATAGTTAAATGAATACAGTTTGGGGCTGTAGAGTCTGAGCTACCTGAGTTTGTATCCAGTTTTGTACTGGCCCCCACCATCATTGCTCAATAAACAACACTGAATTAAATTGAATTTGGATAATGTGCTGATTTGATTTCTCATATTCTTTTAGTTGACTAGGAGTTAGAAATTATACCAAAGGTACCACTTCCCAAGTACAAGCCTCTAACACTATACTACTCATTAAGCTTCTAACTACTGTGGCTATATTTTCAAAAGTAAGCTACACATTCCTGGAGAATTGATTTTTAAATAAAGATCAGAGTAGCACTAATTTCAGTGAAGTTCCTGAAACAATTTCATTTGGGAATTCCTGAAATGCTTAAAAACATTTCAAGATTTATCATTACATCAACTAAGATGAACATAGATGTAATTTGTCAGATGACTATCTAACTGTTAAGGAAATCCTGAATGTCTGCTATCTATTTCCACGACTAAATCACAATTTAGAGAATCAAATTCTAGTCCTACAAACTCTTTGTTACCAAAGACAGTGAGAAAGCCATACCTTTGTGATAAGGAGTCATGATCCATTTTAAATTTTGCAGTATTAACAGTTCTTTCCAGATGAAAAGAATTTACTCAGTGTATATAAAGTTGTTAAGAAGCCTTGAAATTATAACTATATATTCAGTTTAATTTTTTTGTTCCAAGCTTTAAAAAAATTCCATAGTAATCTATGAAAAATATTCAATATCCATAGATACACATGTTTAAAACGTAATTTTATAAAGTAATAAAAATTTCACTTTATAAAAAATCAAATAATGAATACTTCTTGATTCATTCCTTCTTAAGAGCAGTAATTTATTATGAATGTCTTAATAGAAATGTGATTCCTTTAAGCGATGTTAACTGAATGTCTTTGACTCTGTTTTCTGATATAAACAGTGGATATTGTCATGAAAAAATACAATTATGTGTCTGTGAATAAGCTAAGTTTTCTAGTTCACAAATATAGCAGAAACCTGAATACAGAATACAAATCCAATGACTATTTAGTTCTATAGTTAGTACTCATTTGATCCAAATTCCAATTTTATGCATAGGAAACTAAGATCTGGAGAATAAAATAACTTTTTTAAGATCTGACTTAGTTAATGGCAGCTTAGAGACTGAAATCACTATTGCCTTGTGGTTTGATTTATGAGTACTGCCTTCCCATGAAATAAAAAAGCTAAACATGCTTTGATAAGGACATGCTTTTTCATGAAAGTCTGCAGCACCATTTGTCTCTTCCCCAGAAAATTTTACGTGTGACAGATTTTCATCTTGCTGATGCTACACGAAGAAAATTGGGCCTTATCTGTCCAGCCTTCCAGGCCGAAGCAAAGAAAGGAACTGAGTTTAGGTGGAACTTGTCCTGCACGGCCTCACCCAGCTAACAGGCAAGGCTCCAGCTCTGCAGGAAAGAGGTAGCCTAGGAAGAATCATCACCAGCCCCACCCCGCTGTCTGTATCTGACATAAATATCCAAACTAGAAGACACGTAACAGAAGTCACTGCGTGGGTGCTCTTTCACCCGCGCGCATTTCTGATCCTCTATCTTCTATGACTATTCCTAATGTTTCATCCTAGCTTACCCTTCTGAATCATGTGTTCATCGCTCCTTTGGCTCATCCCAGCAGGCACAGCCTTCAACCTCACCTCTACCATCACAGCGGACATCTACGCATCAAGCAAAGACCTTGAAGTTGAGACCAGGCTGCCCAAGCTTCAGTCCGGTACCATCCAGTGCCACGCCTTTATTTCTAGGCAACTCACCACTGTTCCTCCTCCTCCCACCCCCGCCATGAGCCCCATCACCTCCCTTGCCCTCCAGCCTTCTCCAAGCAATTGTCACTCGGCGCCAACCCCTCCCAAGGCGTCCAGATCTCCAGTCCGAGACCCGGCCCTCCGCGCGGTTCTCCTGCCCAGCGCACCGCGCGCCGCCACCCCCAGCGCGGTCCGCAGCCTGCAGGGC
>RJWJ010048791.1:0-10482 GCA_004363605.1 Indri indri | reverse complement strand
GGCTTCGCTCTTGCTCAGGTTGGTCTCAAATTCCTGGCCTCAAGTGATCCTCCTGCCTGGGCCTCCCAGAGTGCTAGGATTATGGGCATATGAGCCACCATGCCTGGCCTGAAAGTTCAGCTTTTAAATAAAGTGGACTTTATTTCCACTTCTCCTCAGGATATAGGATGCAAGTAGGATCTGGAGTGGTACAGACATTAGCAGTAAAAGCATTTGGCACATGAATTCCTTCCCACTGGGGGTCAAGGAAAGAAGTCTGTGTGGAGATTTGAACTGTGACCTCTTCCCTCATAAAAAAAAAAAACTTACTCATGCCCTCAGTTTGTTTGAGACTAGCCTTTGTGATACTGTGGAATGATTCATTTTTTTCATCATAGCAAGAAACTTTAACAATGAAAGCAAAACTATGCTAACATTCAAACAGAACCTACTGTGTGGAGTTGTTTGCTGGTAGTTCCATTTGCCTGAAACATGCTTGCCAGAAGTGGTCTGTTTAGCAACTTCTCAATTTCCTCTTTCTTTGACCATCTTAGAGAGGGATGACCACGTATCTTGCCCTGTTCATAGGCGGTTGTGTGGAAAGGTCTTTTAGTTTGTACAGCGGCTTACAAGCTCTCATTTAGGCCATAGCATGATGCGTCGTCCTGTTACTTTGAGCAGTTAAATCTCAGGAATACCGGAGTGTTGGAACCGGGTAATGCCAAGAATACTCTCATTTCATGTTATATAACCAGATTTCATGTGGCTAATCTAAGCATGATTAAACACAGCGTGACATTGCTGGTTGATTTAAAGTAAGCTGCCTCAGTTTCTTCATCTGTAAAGGAGAACTTCTGACTAAATGATATCTTAGTTTTCATTGTGAGCAAAATGCTTGAATAGCATTTTACTTTAGCTGAGCAAACATGTTATTTTGCAGAAAAAGAACCCGATAACAAATAGTGCCTGCTGTAGTGCTTTTTTAATAGCAGAATGAAATTTTATTTGTACTTAAAAGAAAAAATACATACACACACCCCTTCGCTCTGCTCTGAGCAGTTTTTATATGACTTATATCTTTTCTGAGAGTTTTCTCTCCTTGGTGATAGCTCCTTTTCCCTGAAAACGTGTTTGACAGAAATGGTTCTCCGTTTAGTAACTCCTTCTTACTCGCTTCCAGGAGTGGTGGGGCACTGCTTTGAAGCTCCATTCAGCTAAAATACAAAGTGAGGATAGGATGTCCCTGAAATGATAAAGTTACTTATGTCAAATGAGTACATATTTTCCATTTGATATTTCAGCTTAAAGAAAACTGCAGAATGACTTTTTCCTTTATCTTGTCTAAACCATATAGTTACCTATTAAATAAAAAGATACAAAAATATTTTTTAAATGAAATGGAAAGCAAACTACCTTTTATCTACGAATCTAGGCATATATTCTTGCGGCAACATCACGGTGCCTTTCTATAGATGAGGAATCCTGTGTCCCCACTTGTGTGAGCTGCTTGGGTGTCTGGCGGGGGCACACGTTTGTTATCTTGGTGCAGCAGTTTGCAGTCAGCTGACTTGTTCCCGCAGATGCATTTTTTCCTGGCAAATCATAATTGATGTTTTTCCTAAGGTCCAGCACTTTTGCAAGGGACAGATCCTATGTGGCTGAGAAACAAGCATCTTCCTATGCGTGCTTCTTGCTTTCCAGCATGTTAGTGTGCGTTTCTGTAGGAAGCTGACCTGGAGTAAATGCCCAGTGTTGTCCTGAGGTCTCCAGACAGAAGGTGTGTTCTGAAACCAAAATCGCTATGGCATCATTAGGGCAAAAGCCCCAGAGGAAAGGATTCGTGAAGGTGGGTGGGACAGTGGCGGTGGTGAGAGCTGGAAGTTGTGGCTGTTGGCAGGCGAGAGAAGCCCGCATTCCCCTTTGCTACTTCCTCTCACCTCCATGATTACCATTCTTCTCTGCTTTTGCAGTTCTCTTCCTGAAGGTTCTGCTTTTAATCTTCTTTTCCTAGCAGAAGTGTTGAGGGAAGTACCTCAGCTCTGTTCCCTCCTGGGCTAGGCTTTCTAGTCAGAAACAAGAAGGCCACACACTCCGAGGATGGCATTTTATTTTATTTTATTTGTATTTTTTTGAGAGAGTCTCACTCGGTTGCGCTGAGTAGAGTGCTGTGGCGTTAGCCTAGCTCACAGCAACCTCCAACTCCTGGGCTCAAGCGATCCTCCTGCCTCAGCCTCCCGAGTAGCTGGGACTACAGGTGCACACCACAACACCTGGCTAATTTTTCTATTTTTAGTAGTGATGGGGGTCTCGCTCTTGCTCAGGGTGGTCTCGAACTCCTGAGCTCAAGCGATCCTCCCGCCTCGGCCTCCCAGAGCACTGGGATTACAGGCGTGAGCCACCGCGCCCGGCTGAGGATGGCATTTTAAAGTCTCCACTGGGCCCTGCTTAGTTTTCCTCCCGCTACAGATGCCTTTGACCCCTCCAGATGCAAGCGGGTTCCCATGGCCACGTTTCGCTCCTCTTTCTGTGGGGGCCGTGCTCCGGTTGCTCACAGTCTCAGGCACACTGGGGAACACCCCTGGCGGCTGGCATTTCGTTGTGATCCACAAATCTGCTACAGAGGAAGGTGCCCTGCTATCATTTTATAAGGGCTTTCTTGGAACACATTCCTCCCGTTCCTCTCTGCCGCTCTGTAGCCAGGGTGATGATTTGTTTAATGTAGGAGTCGATGTGATGGGCGCTGTAGTTTTTAAAAAGTTTTAAGTGAAACATGTTCACTGGAGGGAATAAGAAGATAGAAAAAAATAGTATCAAAAACAAGCACAATCCCTCTGTCAGATGATAACCACAGTATAGCACCCTGGTGAAGGCAGTCTCAATTTTTTTTAAAAAAATATCTGTATTTCTAGCTATCTGCTGAGCAATTCATTACTATCCATCTATGTAATTTTTATGGGTTCCTGCTAATCACATGATTTTGTAAATTAGAGAATTAAAATAACCTTTTAAAGGATATTTTACATTAAATTGTCCATGAAGCCAGCACCATTGCCTAACTCTGTCGCTTGTGTTATTGAGGAAACATTTGGAAGTAGGACAAGAAGCTGTCTGCAGATCCTTAAGCTTTGAGTTGAGTCACAGTGACTCTATTTCTGAAATGCAAATGCACACGATCAATTGAGTTAAATGTCTCGGGCCCTACATGCAGGTATTACGGTTTTTAAGGAAAGAGAGAAACCGTGAAAGTGGGTCAGAAGTGTGCCCAGAGCCAATGGCCAGCGTCTGTCTGAGTATCCACAAACTGAGAGGCGTACAAAAGAAACTGTCGGTTTAGCTCTTTATTAAGAAGGTCAAAGGTGACCTGGAAAGGTAACACTCCTAGCAGCAACCCACAGTATGTGTCCCTTGTTGCATGCTGTATGCATTCACATTTTTTTTGAATGGGAAAATAACAGTGTGGTTTGGCTGTGTGTCCCAGAAAGAGGCCACAGCAATAAAACCTCAGGGTCACATGCCACGAAGGAAATTCCCCTGACGTATTTCAGAGCTCATGCTTAATGGACCTGAACCAGTTTGCATTTTTAGAGGGCAGAGACAGAAGGGCAGTTGGAGCTACCTGGCCCCACCTGGCTTTAAGGACCTGACCCGTGCAGATGTGGTAATTCCCCGTGTCAGTGGAGTTCAGACTTAAAGGCACTGTGAGCCCTTCGTTTCAATACCAAGAATTGCCCTTTTGAAAGGGTCTTGAAGGCCTTGGCATTCTAGGATTTAATTATTAGGGGGACAAACAGAGGCATTGAGATGAAACTCTGAAACGAATGTTTAAACATTGGGGTAGAAGAGGAAACAGAGTGAATTAAAACTTGAAAGGCAATCTCCAAATCAGCTTACCCCTGTGGGCTGATTAGGCTACTAGCTCCTCCAACTGAGTGTGTCTTTAATTAGGCAACCCTGTAGGTTATATTTCAAGTGGGAGAGGAGACACACTCTTTTCTAAACCTTTCCTCATGTTTGGCCTGTATCTGGGACCTAATTTTTTTTTTTTAGTTTATTTAATGCATTTCTACAAAGTGCCTTCTAGCTCTAGAGCATGAGGGTATATTGTTATGTATCTAGAACATATTCTCTAATTTCTGGAACTTCTGATTAATTTTGCATTTGCTGACCTAATATTTCATTTCCTCAAAATTTTGTTCCCATAAGGAGCATTCACCAGATCAAAGTTGATTTTATGTTGGTGGCATTCAGTAAGTAATACATCACAAAGAAAGATTGGACACTCTGGTGTATCAAATACACTTTGAACTGTGTTCTGAGGCAATGCCATAGATTCTAAGTGCAACTGACAACTTGTACTTCTAAGAGAGCATTTATCATTGTTGGATGTGTGTTGTGTCTGTCTGCTAATTAGCTCGCAAGTGCCCTGGGGTTATTCCTCTTATACAGGGCCAGTGTCTGGCAAGGAATAGATACGGAGCGATGGGATATTGAGCAGAATTGAGTTGCAACAATGTGTTACAGACAGGATAATCACAGGGAAACGTCATTATCCCCAAGCAGCACTGTCCTTTTCAGCCTTGATCTTCCCGGAGAGCAAATACAAAACACATTTTCAAACTGACGAGTCTGAACAAATTTGGAAAATTGGACTATTTTCTAAATTTTCTGCGTCTGGAATGTCAAACAACAGTGAAAGTTACTTTTGTAAAATGGGGTGAAGAGATAGAAAGGAAATCCGATCTCTGAAACCCGCAGAGGGATGCCTGTACCACCGTGTTGCTCCTCTCCATCCACTCCTGCCTGGGTTCGTGACAAGCTGTGGTGAGGTTGTGCTTGGGCGGTGAGAGGCGCCTTACCTTCAGGATCACTGTGAACCAGTCGGGGGTGTGGGTGGGGTGAACACACATCCAACTAGTCTAAAAAAATTAGAGGGGACTAATGGCCAAGAAACATGAAAAAATGCTCAACATCTCTAATCATCAGGGAAATGCAGATCAAAACCACAGTGAGATACCGCTTAACTCCAGTGAGAATGGCTTTTATCAAAAAGTCCCAAAACAGCAAATTGTTGGTGTGGATGTGGAGAGAGAGGAACACTCACACACTGCTGGTGGGACTGCAAACTAGTTCAACCTATATGGCAAGGAGTATGGAGATACCTCAAAGAACTAAAAGTAGAACTACCATTTGATCCAGTTGTCCCACTACTGGGCATCTACCCAAAGGGAAAAAAGCCATTCTATAAAAAAGACATCTGCACTCAGATGTTCATGGCAGCACAGTTCACAATTGCAAAGATGTGGAAACAACCCAAGTGTCCATCAATACATGAGTGGATTAATAAAATGTGGTATATGTATACCATGGAGTTCTACTCAGCCACAAAAACCAGTGGTGAACTAACACATCTTGTATTAGCCTGGATGGAGCTAGAACCCATTCTTCTATGTGAAGTATCACAAGAATGGAACAGCAAGCACCACATATACTCACTATTAAACTGGTACTAATTGATCAACACTTATGTGCACATATGGAAATAACATTCATAGGGCGTCAGGCAGCTGGCGGGAGGGGATGGGTAAGTTCATACCTGATGTGTACGGTGCATGATGTCTGGGGGTTGGGCACGCTTGTAGCTCCGTCTTGGGCGATGCGAAGGCAATGTATATAACCAAAACGTTTGTACCCCTGTAATATTCTGAAACTAAAAAGAAAAGGACATTTAAAAAAATTGTAAAATACCAATAAGCTATGTATGAACTCCATTAAATCATTAATGACAAAAAAGATGTACAGGGGAAAGATGATGAAGCGGAAGAGTCAAAATTTGATCAGTTTGATCAGTTAAGTTTAAGCTTTATTTATACCCAGTGAGGCAACCTCTATGGAGACCAGGGTGTGGTACCTTCTAGAAGTCCTGAGCTTTGTCCCTGGTTCCAGGAGCTTTGGTCACAGCCTGACCAGCCCTGTGCAGGCGTCTCCACACTTGCTCACTTACGGTAACACGGTGGAAAGCATCTAAGTCATTACTTATAGCCTGTGAATCCTATTAGCATTTCTCCAGTTTTCTCTGTTTTTGTCAAGGGAACAGAAATCCATTATCGGGTATTTCCACAAAATTGACCTCATATTGCCTTCCCGGGTTCAGTGCTCAGTTGCCAAAAAAGAAGTGAAGAGTCAGCAGAGTTTATGTTAAGTTATTTGGAGCAAATATCTTCAGATTAACCAGTCTCAACATCTCCTTGGTGCCTTTAGCAAAGGAAGTTTCCTTTTGCAAAGGAAGTTTCTGGAAAGAAATCTTTTGGGATCCTGTGTGGATCTCAAATGTAAAGTAGCAGGAGAATCACAGGTTACGTGGGAAATGAATGACTATGTCTTTTTTTCAATTTTTTGAGAAATTGGTGCCTTTGGAAGAGGCCGTGGCTTTTTCTGCCACCATCTGCTCAAATCTGAACTTGCCTGATTTGAGGGGGCGAATGAGGCAACCTTTGTTCTCTGCCAGGCCGGGGTCAGAGCCCTCAAGCGCGGCTTATCGTCCTCTTTCTTATCGCAGAGGCCATTCGGGGGCCAGAGCTGGGGGAAATGCCTGCCCCTCCTCCCCACCCCTCCGTTCTCTGCTGCTCCAGCATCCGATGTTTTTACCTGACTGTACAGGTGGGCTGCCTCCCAGCCTGAGCCCACTGCCTCTGCCCCGGGCCGGGATCGCTCTCTGGGATTGGCCTCAACCTCCGTATTTCCCTGTTACCGTGCCTGCTCCTCACACCTACATGGCTTGCGCGGGATTGTCCCGGCTCGCTCGCGTGGAACGCTCTGCTTCCCGTCTGTTCCTGGAGCTGCTCTGTGTGCATGTCTGGATTCTGGCCTGTTCCCTGTAACAGCCTATCCTCAGAAAGGGGACACCCTGCAGCCTAGACCCCCAGGAACCGGGATCCCTCTGTACAGCTTTTCCTGTTCTACTGTTGTTCAGGTGTGATGGCGGAGAAAATCAGCATCCTGGTAACTGTAGCACCACCAAAAACAATAACCGCAGTAGCTGCTATGACAGGGAAATTGCCCTGTGCCCAGCAGCTTGTGTCTTGGTGAAAGCTTGAGCCCTGGAGCCAGACTGGCAGGATTCAAGCTCAGTCTCGCCACGTATTTACTGTGTGACATTGCGGTTTACTGCTGCTTGCCGAGTCACTGTCTCCTCATCCTTAATAAATAAAATCACTAATGAAGAAGAGTATTACTGTCAGTATTATGAAGACTATTACTCTCATTATTGATCCTTATTTTCTCATATGCCCAATCAGGTTCAAGTGACTCGACATTATACCGTTTAATTTCAAGATCCTTCTGCAGCAGCCTGCCCAGACGGGGGAGGGGGCAATAACACCAATGATGCTGTTGACATTAGCAGAAATCCCCAATGACAGTTTCTCATTTCTTATATGTGCTTGGACACATGAGAGCTTTAAAAATTGATGGGGACCCTGGACTGCTGGCAGTGAGGCTGTCCTGCCTGATGACCAGGGAGTGCTGTTTCTGTATACATTTGCTCAGAAGAGGAGTCAGTCTGGCTGGAGGGCTATTGTTGGTATGCAAATTGGAAAAGTACACTATCAAGCTACCCACTTGAGAAACGGCCGAGGGTAGCAGTGTGCCTGGGGCTGCAGCGTGAGTTTAATAGTTGTAACGAATCAAGTCGAAAGGGACCAAGTTTGCAGCGTCAAGACCCACATCCTACCTTTCGCCATAAGATGTGCTGAAGGTATCACACTTGCCTGAAAGTAAAATGGTCTCTTTACTTTTTTTTTACTAAGAAATCCTTTAGATGTGTCTTATTATACCAGAAGCCCATTTCTTCAACTTGATGATTAATATCAACTAAAGCTTTTTCTAAATAGGATTATTGCAGTAGTTGCTCTGGTCAAGTTTGGTTCTTTTAGGATTCCAGGGTGGATATACAAACCTCGATTTGTGTGTGGCGTGTAATCTGGGTCATGTAGAGCAGTGGTCTCCAACCTCTGGTGGGTTGTATAATTATTTTGTTATATATTATAATAATAGAAATAAAGTGCACAACACATGTAATGCACTTGAATCATTCCGAAACTACCCCCCACCCCTCCCCAGTCCCTGGATAAACTGTCTTCCATGAAAACAGTCCCGGTGCCAAAAAGGTTGGGGACTGCTCATGTGGAGTGTCTGAATGCTTTCCCCACTATTTGCAGGAGGCAGTTTTTCAGGTTTCTGCCCAAACAGCCAGCTCTGGTGACCACTTAGTACTCCCTCCTTCATTTTCAGACATACCTTACATCATCCTCTTACAGTGAGCTGAAATCTGATACCCTGTAACTGCCACCCTTTGTTCGTATAGGGTTTCCATCCTTTGGGGACAAACAGAACAAGCCTAATCCTTCCTGTGAATGTCTTCAGGTATTTGCAGACAGCTGAATTGCAGGCCGAATCTTCCCTTTCAGGTGGAGCCTCCATTCCTCTCCGGATGTGGTTTTGTCTTTAGAAAACCTAAGCCAGAGAGAAGCTGCAACCACAGTGACGAGGAGCTTTGGAGCCCTGAACCATGTCTCAGGAGGAGTAAATGAAGATTTATTGTGTGAAACTCTCACCTCCTCCATTCTAGATGATATATATCTGTTAATGCACCCTCTTCTAGTAGTTCTAGTGGCAGCCGTGCCACGTTGTTAATTGTGTCAGTTACAATGGCTCAGTCTTTTCATGTGTGCTGCTGTTGATCAAAGTCTTTCTCACTTTGCATTTCTGCAGTTTCGAAACCAGGTATGGGAGTTACTGTCGTTACTCAGTGTAGTCTTGATAGTGATCAGCTTGATCCCGTTTTGGGTTTTCCTTTTGGTTTCTAATTCAGTCATCCAGGACATATGCTTTTTCCCAGTTTCCCGTTTGGGAAATTTGCCTTATGTGGCTTCACCCAGGTCTAGAAAATGAAGCCTGTTACCTAGTTCGTGTTTGAACCTGTTTTTCCAACTTAGTGGTTCCCCATTAATGAGTAGAATGATTTTCAATATCTTTGTATCTTTTATATTTGAGAGTCAGTTTTAATTTTTTGAAAATTGTACTGTGATAATAATCTTACCCCACAAAGTACAGCTGATTACTGTTAACGTTTCGGTGTAGTGCCCCATGCATATGTTTTAAAAATTATTTGTTTATTTTTTAAAGATAGGGTCTCACTTTGTCTCCCAGGCTGGAGTGTAGTGGCCAGAATATAGCTCACTATAACCTTGAACTCCTGGGCTCAAGCAATCCTCCTGCCTCAGCCTCCCAAGTAGCTGGGACTGTAGGCACATGCCACCCTGCCTGGCTAATTTTTCAATTTTTTGTGTAGAAACAGGTTCTCTCTACATTGCCCAGGCTGGTCTCCAACTCCTGGCCTCAAGTGATCCTCCCACCTCAGTCTTCCAAAGTGCTGGGATTATAGCCATGAGCCACCATGCCCCACATACATTTTAAAAATTGATAACATTCTGTTTTGTAGCCAGCTTTCTTTCCTTCTACTTAGCGGTACATCTTAGATGTTTACCTACTTTAATAAATATTCTTTTACAGTATAGGTTATGTGGCTGCACAATAGTACATCAAATGGACTTAGGGTACCTTACCTTTCTGTTGTTGGGCCCTTAGCTTATTTTCAATTTCTTGATATTATATATAATGCTGTTTTAAACATCTTTGTGCCACATATTTTTATGTTTATTTTCTTTGAATTAATTGCTAAGTGTGGGCTTACTGCTATGCAAAACCAAAAGTTTTTCAGCAGATGAAAATTAGATGTTATCGTAGCTTTTTGTTTTTTGTTTTGTTTTTTTGGTTGTTGTGCATGTCTCAGTCACTGCCCCTTCAAGCATTTCCAAGTTGTGTTTTCTAATTTCCATGTAGACCCTGTGGCATGAATCATGGAATTGTATTAAATAAATACCTGACAGATTTACAATATAACAGAACAAATGTAATTCTAAATATGTACTATACTCAACTGTCCTGTTCTGATGGTGATTCATAAAACACGTTAGGGTCTTGCAGTGCCATAGCATTGCCGTGAATATCATCTTTAAAGTTAGATTTTTAGCTACTTAAGTAATAGATTAATGATCGAAAAAATTAGAAAATATAGATGAACAAAAAGAAATTAAAAGTTAGGCTGGGCGCGGTGGCTCACGCCTGTAATCCTAGCACTCTGGGAGGCTGAGGCGGGTGGATCGCTCAAGGTCAGGAGTTCGAGACCAGCCTGAGCAAGAGTGAGACCCCGTCTCTACTAAAAAATAGAAAGAAATGATCTGGACAACTAAAAATATATATATAGAAAAGATTAGCCGGGCATGGTGGCGCATGCCTGTAGTCCCAGCCACTGGGGAGTCTGAGGCAGGAGGATCACTTGAGCCCGGGAGTCTGAGGTTGCTGTGAGCTAGGCTGACGCCATGGCACTCACTCTAGCCCAGGCAACAGAGTGAGACTCTGTCTCAAAAAAAAAAAAAAAAGAAA